>JANHFQ010002634.1:78836-90651 GCA_032468035.1 Aparallactus werneri
ATCAGAGGTGGTATTTGCTGGTTCTCAAAATTATCGCTACCGGTTCTACAGAACCTGTCGGAATAGGCTGAATCCCATCACTGACTTCAACTGGCTGAGGAACTCTGGGAGTTGAAGTTCACAAGTCTTAAAGTTGCCAAGGTTGAAGACCCCTGCTATAGAATACAAGATCACCAGAATCTTGTACTGTGCAGCATGACTTCTCCATACAAAAAGTGGCAGGAATGGGAGAGTATTACAGAGCAACTTGCAACTTCCCTGCTGGCTTTCCCGGTGACTGATTTTTGAGGCAGCTGTTACCATTTTTATCACAACATTCAGCTCATAGTTATCAGTATTTACTTATTTATTCATGTCGGATAGCATTTCAAAATGTATTATCAAAGGTTTTCCTGAAATCAAAGTACATTATCTCTACAGCATTCCCAACATCCATTAAAGTAGTTCTCTGAGTGTTAGTCTGACAAGTTAAGTCTGAAAAGATTTGTTCTTAACAAATCCATACTGACCTGTTAATTACTATATTTTTTCAAGGTGTTTACAATCTCCTTATGACCTGCCTACAATTTTATCAGGCATTGATGCCAACTTGATTGGTCTGTCGTTTGCTGTATTTTCTATTTCCCCCTTTTGGAAAATATTTTGTGGCATTCTCACATTATGTATAGACATAATCTTATCTGTATCACATTTTAAAAATCCCATAATAGTAAATAGCATCTCCACACAAAAGGCACAAAATTCCAATAGAACTGTACCTTGAACTGCAATCTCTTGTAGCTCCCTTAGTAAGTTTTGATGGCGAAGGATGGAACGAATTCTTTCATCTGAAAGAACAATAGGGCTTATTATTTTAGCAGTAACAAATTGAATTGGCACGCAATGGTGCCATGAGCGTGAGTTGGCACGCTCATCATAGTTTCATTGGCAGACCAGTTACTTGAGTTTAACTCATCTACACATTTTTTAAAAATTTAAAAGTGACTTTTGACATACTGGTACATATTCTTAAAACTTTAATATTCAATCTTGTTAACTTCTGAATAGGTTAAAACAAAATTGGAAAGAAAATGTACCTCCTTGGAGAATTTCTAGGCATTCTTGGCTGATTGAGAGTGGTTTTGGCTTCGCTACTGTATTAGAAATAACCTCAGCAATGCATGTCATCACCTAGAGAAACAATACATTTGTATGGATTTTATATTTAAATTTTCCTTCATGGTGTTATGTTTAATACATGAAATCCCCCCTTCATCCTGTCCTGTTTTATCCTTGCAACAATCTTGTGAAGTAGCATAGATTGGGAGCCACCTGGCCATAGTTAGTCACAAAGCTTCAAAGCCAAGAAGGTTTTGAACTTGGTCTTCCTTTCTGCCATGCTGAATCCTAATCCATCATTAATATAATATTGTCCTATTAATATGAAAAATCTGTGTGATTTCAGTTAAATGCAGGGCAAACTTCTCTGCACCATTTTTGCTATTTTTTCATAGTTGGAATGATTATCCTCGGCATTAAAATTGTTTTGTTTCCTTTTACATTATGCTGTAATGTACATTACATTCTTTTTCATATAGCTTTCTGCTTCCAATATTCTTCCCATTTTACTTAAGTTTGTACTAAATTTGAATTGAGTAGGCTTTTAATAAAGGATATCAACAAATAGAAAGTTACGATAGAAAACTGTTTAGAGAGAAGTAACCCTTATAAAGCACAACTATGGCTTTTTAAAATGACAAACATATTATTGGTATGATCTATGTCAGGTCACGGTATAAACCTTTCTGGGTCAGCAGCCAGCAAATGGTATCAATGGGATTAGAAATTAGATAAATGCATGCACGCACTTGTAAAATGATATTCATCTGCTTTTTACGTGAATTTAAGGCTTCATTTTAAAGACACTGAACAAAAAGACCTATGAAATTTATACCTACTGTACGTTGTGAGACTCTTTTAGTAGAATCTTCCACTTGGTTTTCAATTGGGGAAAGGTATTATTCTTGATGATCATGTACCACACATCTGCATCAAGAACTCTGGGATTTGTTGCTTGAATTACTGGGTTTTCCTATATACATCTCTGTCTTGTCTGGAATGATTCAGTTTACTTGTTTTTATCCATCAAAAGCTCTTTCTAAAGCTGTCAGCCCTTCGAAGTTGTCCAGATCAGGAAACAGATTAGAACTAAATTCTATATTAGAATCTTGCAAGTGTAATTGTTTCCCCCCCTTCTCTTTCTCTTATACCTGAGTGAGTCAAAGAGAAGCCATCCTGAGTTTCTTCCTAATAATGTCTCCCTTCTCAGGGCTTAAATAATGCTTCTGCCCTTTTTTCAATTTTTGTAACAGTTTAGGAATATTTCCCTCAAAGCCATCTCCATGGCTCTCTACAAAAATCCTTTCAAGGAGAATATAGCCCACCTGGGAGTTGTAAAAAGACAAGTACTATATAGGTAGATATTTTTATCCTATAACTAACATATCCAAACCTCTGAACAATCCACTCAACAATTACAGCTACTACATTTCCCTGCCTATAAAACCCATTTTAGAAAGGCACTCTTGGAAATTATTGATTGATATCCTTGAAAATTACTAATCCCATATCTGATTTTTTTCTGGCAAGTTTCACATTAATATTTTTGAGGTGTTCTAATCTCATCCAACCATATTGTGCAAATAATGAGGGAAACTTTCCTTTCTTTCTCTTGCCAAAGCAGTATCTACCTTGTCTTTCACTATGTTGGAGATTTTGTTCTGATTTGGGAACTGGCAAACTTTTCATTGCTACGCATGTGTTAAAACTTCATCAAAAAGCTCCATATGATAACAAAGTGCACAAGTATGTGTGGGAGAGAAAATATGAAGGTTTTGATTGTCTTTCAAAGACTGCATCAAATTAAAGGAACGAATGAATATCTGAAGAAGTGGTGTTTAAACAATTGATTATTCAGATGAATTGTCTTTCCATTATTATGCATAGTTAAGATATTCAGTGCAGGTGGAACACTCAACAGTAGAACTGACCTAAAACATTAAAATAGCAAGCACCAAGAAATGCTAATTCATATTACATAAGCAAAAAAAATCTATTTTTAGAAATTAACCCCCATTCCATCAAATAAACATGAATGTCAGGATTTCAAAAGCATTTCAGGTAAACATTGTGCAGTCATAAGAAAAGAACAAAAGGAATCAGAAAGCTATCGAGTGGGGAATTTTTTTGTAACAAACAAAAAAAAACCAGAATTATTGCCCTAAATTTGTCTTCTAGTTTCAACACCAACAAAAAGAAGCTGGAATCTTTCAAATTATTCCACAACAATCAATGTGATGTAAAAACAAACTGCCACATTCTGGGGGAACAGCTTTGAACTTTTTCCTACTTACAGAAATGTTTTTGTGTCTTTTGCTGAATTGCTTAATCAATTTGTATAATAGAAAAATTCAAGTTAATAGAATTTTATTTTAGAACTACTGAATACTAAATAACTCCTTATTTAGTATCCCAGTATCCCAGTATTCCTTAAAAGCTTCCATGAGGATCACTTTTCATTTTATTCCTGCATGACAACTATGGGAAGTTAGTTGACCTGAGAGAAAAGTGAAATAAAGCTACACTGTGTGTTTCCATAGTAGAGGATACCGATGAACTTGGATCCCCCGCCAGTTCCATCCCAACACCTCAACTTCTACCCCATTGAACAGGCATGTCCAACCCATGGCCTGTACACTGCATGTAGCCCTGGACAGTTAGTAATGCAGTTTCAGAAGACATAATAAAATATATATTTAAAAGGAAATTTGTTATTTATATACATTTAACTATATTATGTATATATTTTATGTGTGGCCCAAGATAATTCCTCTTCACTCAAGAGTAGCCCAAGCAAGCAAAAAAAATTGGTCATCCATGTTGTAGAAACTTCATTTGTGGAGCTGCAGTTTAATGTATTACAGGAGAACTTAGTGAGAATACTGCTGGTAATTTTTTGCTGTTGAAGTGGGATGAATTTATAATCATATATTTGACCTTCTTACGTTGTCAGCTATGCTAGATGAGTAACAGTTGTTGGAAGGGTTGCTTAGAGAAGTCAACCTTGGATTAGAATTTGTCTACGTGTCTCAGCAAGGGACAGCATATGGCTGACCTTATCTGGATTTAGAACCTAAGCTGGATGGGGCCTGGTTAATACTTGGAAATGTGATCACCAAGGATTTCCAAGCGAAGAAATCAAAACATCCTAGGTGACAAATAATTTCTCTCTCTGTGTGGATGTGGCCACACATTCACAGAAGTAGAACTCAACTCAAGGGAATCTTTTCCTTTGTTTTTACAAGGGAACTTCAAGTGCTTTAAAAAGAGAAATAGTGTCATTAGAAAACAACTTGTGGCACATTAAATGAGCAGTGCTTTCCAATGGTACCATCCTATAGCTGTTTTTCCTATGAGCTTCAATAGGACTTTCCCCATGTAACAATCTATTGGGTTGCGTGGTTTCAGATTCCCAGTACTTTCCATTGCATTCTCATTTTCATATAATTCATTGGATTTCTTAGTTTATACAGTATTTAATTGTTTTTAGAAGTCATTTGATTATATTTGGACATTATAGAAAAACTATCCAATCGATTGTATAAGTATTAATTTTATATAAAATCATGGAATCATAGGGTTGGAAGGGACTAGAGGCCCTCTAGTCCAGCCCTTGCCCAAGGCAGGAGACCTTATACCATTCTGGACAAATCGTTGTCCAAACGTTTCTTGAAAACCTCCAGCAATGGAACATCCACAATTCCAGCTGTTCCATTAATTGCTCTCACTGTCAGAAAAATTTTCCTTACTTCCAGGTTCAATCTCTCTTTATTTTAATAGGTTTTCTGGCTCATGTGCTATTTTCCTCTCTGTGCTGTAGATTTGTAACCAAAATATATGCAGCTGTAAGAAAATCCATTTGTCTACCAGCAACAAGACTTTTCTTTTTCTGTGTGTACCTTATACTATTCTCCTTCTCTCTCAGTCTTTTGCTTTTTCAGATCATTTTCCATTTGACCACCTATATGAGATTGTGCGACTAGCAAAAATCTATTTCTAGTGCTTTCCTTTTATGAGGCAAAGGGTTTCTTATATTTGGCCCACAATCCAGCAAAAACTTGCTTAAACCCATTCATATTTAGTCTGCATACAGTATATCTGACATTATACTGTATGTCATATCATATAATGAACTTATATACAAATATTGTTCAGGTGCCAAATTCTTTTATCATTAACAACTGTATGCTACCCTGTGCTTTTTCTAGTATTTTTCGATTTTCTCTAGCTGAATTCTATAGCACAGCATGTCTTTTTACAGTGCAACACTTGGATTCAAGCCACTGACAATAGCTACGCTGCAGATGGCATCATTAAAATAAAAGAAAATGCAGCACAGATTCAATTGCATATTGAAGCATATACTGTATATATATAGAGAGGGGGAATTTATGGGCATTTTAGGAAACTCATAAATGGCACATTAACAACAAATTATTATGCAATCCGTATAATACAGTGCCATGGAAAGCACTAATCTACTCCTAATGAAGGAAAATGTAACATTTTGGGCTTCCAAATAAGACAGTAATCACAGAGGTTTGAAATCTTCAACAGGCCTCCACAACTGCTGGTTGGACATGCTGACTTCTAAACCGAACTGCCCCTCAGGCTCCAGGCTGGCAGAAACTGGATAGAGTTGCAGAGTGCAGAGTTGTTAACAGTACTGGAAATTATAGTATGTTCATAGAGATTAAGGATAATTAATACAGCAAAGAAGCTGGAAAAAGGAATCAAAGGAAAATTGAGAGATCCTTTGTCATTAATTACATAAAAAAATGGGGACAATAACTACATTTTCTATTTAAAAACATTAGAAGAGGGCAGCAATTTTGAAAATCCAGCATATTACATAAAATAATTGGCTATTCTGACTGTAAAGTCTGGTTTGTTTATGGAAGCCACACACATACACAAGCCCCAAGTAGATATCAGACCCAGCATTGGAAGTTTTGCTAGCTTCTAGCGGTCTCAGAATTTTTGGCCCAATTTAGGTGTTAACTTGGGAAGAGCTTTCCTAATACAATATGCTTAGAGCCAGCCATGTGCTTATCAACTTGCCCCTGTGTCTATTCAATAAAAATCAGCCAATGCTCAGATCAAGCATTGGCAACCTGTATTTAGAAATGTATAGATTCATTTTCATGAGTAGATTTACTGGTTCATATGCACAAGTATGAAATAGCCTATGTATTCATATCTCAATTTCATAAATTACTGAAGTATACTGTTCATCCACTTTTCCACACAGTGGAAAAAATATTCCAGATTTTAATTGTATATATGTTACACAGTATATACAATATACCACTGTGGTTGAGTTCACAAATTGTGTTAAGATATAAAACAGTGTCTGGGTTCATCATGGTAAGCTATACCAAACCATCACATTATGGTTTCATGTAATCTCTGAACCCAACACGTCTGTCGAGAAAGTTTAAAAACATGAAATGGGACATCTAATTCATACCCATGTAAATATGCCATACAAAAAAACAAAACATTCCACTCAGTCAGCACCACATTGTTCAATTCACACAAGCCTGATATACTGTATGTGTATCACATATAATACACAGCTTTCTGAATCAAAGGTATCTTGATATGTGGCCCAGAATATTGCATGAAGGAGAAATGTTATGGATAACTTGACGGGATGAATTCCAAAGATGTCAGTACCAACTTGAGTTCAGAGGCAACTCTTTTCCTTTTATCCAAACATTATTTATTCAAATAATTCTTCAAATCCAGATTCAGTAATTATGTCTCATCAGCACTCTGCATGCACCATGAATGCTTTCAGTTATCAGGAGTTTACTGTTCCTTTATGCCACCTGAATGATATAAATATGTACTGTATATATTTTTCCTTTGGTTCTTCCTTTTAATTTATATTGCCTCCTCTGTATCTAGTGCCTCTTACTGACTATTTTCATTATGCTGCCAGCAACTCTTGAGTTTTTTAAAAGCAACAGGCTATGTTTAGCTGACAATGAACTTACACAGGATATATATGAAAAGCTAATCCATTAAACTTTCATTTTTAAAAGAAAAACATCTATAACTGTTCTTGAAAGCTGAAAATTTTTTTCCCATTGTCTTATTTGGCTATGCATGTTAACAGGACCAAAAACATAACAAATAAAGCATTTATCTGTAGTTTCATTTCAGACACTCTATAGCACAAACCTGATTTTATGACTGTATATTTGCATACATTTTTTATTTCTTCATGGATGCACTTGCAAATATACATAGAGTTTAAAGTATTTATTGCAGTTACTCTTCATAGATCTACAAAACTTCCATATACACTTGAAAATTTAATGTGTGAAAAGACTTAGCAATTCCATTGTTATTTCAAGAAGTTTTTAAAATGATAGATTGTACATTTATAGATTTGTACATACATACCAATAATATATAACAATATTCCTGCTTCAAATCTTTTTTTTTCTTTTTCAACTCACCTTGGTGTCATCTTGAGTTGTTGGATATGTTACTGGAAGTGAAATGACTAAGAAAGAGAGAAGAGAAAGAATGACTTTAATATTTCACATTCTCTATGGCAGTTCTAATCAGAATGCATCATAGATTTGGGGTGTGAAGAAAATCAGTAGAAAGGTACACAAAATACTATAAACCAGACAAATAATATATAAAACAAGCATCATAAATTTGTTCATCTTTTGCATTTTAAAAATACCGGTAGTTGCTACTAAAAAAAAGACTGGATGAACTAAGCTGATGACTTTATGGAGGATTCAATATGCAATCAGTTGAGACTGATTAGTGAATTGTTCATAAGAGCACTCCATGTTGTTCAAAGACACAAGTAGAGGGGTAGCTGAGAAGAATTGACATTTCACAAGACTGAAGATTAGCATTGCAATTTCTTTTGGTTCTTAAAATAAAACTCTTTGCCAACAGTGTTTGCTGTTTTGGAACATTAAAATGTTTGAGTAAAAAGGATGTCTATGGAGATTCTCAGTCATAGCAGGTCATGGTTGTCCCAAAGATGCTTTTTCAAGAGGTAACTTGGACTTTCCAGTTATGCTTTGGAGACGTTTCACTTCTCATCGAAGAAGCTTCTTGGATGAGAAGCGAAACGTCTTCAAAGCAAAACCAGAAAGATCAATTGCCTCTTGAAAAAGTACCTTTGGGACAAATAAAAAGGAACTTGACATTCAAGGAAGATCCTGCTGTCACTGGCAACACTGGCTCGATTTCCTACCACTGACTTTATCACCATCATCATAGCAAAGCAGGCTGCCTTGTTACAATAGGCGCTGAACGGCACAATGTCGCGCCGACCAGTGCACTGGCTATTCTAGGCAATGACTTCGGCGGCTCTGTCCTTGGTGCTGAAAAGGCCAGCCTAAAGAGGACAAGCGCCTCCGCGCAAGTTCTCGCACCTGCCTCTTGAGCTTACCTGGGGCTACGAGGAGGAAGGCTGCGAAAAAAGCCGCGCGAGTCATTCCGCTGGCAGTAGGGACTGCGGGGTGAAGGGTGGGGCCGTCCGGCTGAGTTCTTGGCTTTGTCGGCGGGGCAAAAAGATGGGAGTGGGGTCTGGCTCTTCAGAAGCGACAGGGCTAACCTTGACCGAGCCACGAAATAGATTATCCGCTGTCCTCCTTGCCAGTCCCAGGATCCTCTGCCTTCTCGAAAGCGGTTGCCGCCAATCCCCGACCAAGCACTGCAGCCGCAACCTGGCTTATATATTCGCCCCCCTCTCTTCCGGAAACGGCGTCAGGAGGAAGCTCACTCCCCCTCCCAGGAAGGCCCCGTCCAATCGCTCCTCTGCGGGGGATTGCAGAGCGAGGATGAGGTGAAACTGTCCCTTCCGCTGATCACCTAAGCGAAGGACAAGGCGGTAGCTAGCAGCGCCTCGCATCTAGAAGACAGAGGCAACCAACAGCAAGTTCGACCGCTATCTTTCCGCGCTGTAAAAAGCCCCATGTGGACCATCTCTGGTGCTGGCTAAGATCGGAGATGAAAGCTAAGCCCATCACACTGGAAAACACGTCAGAGAAGACAGGATGTCTTCTGAAGTATCTTTAGGATCCTTCGCTTGTTACTTTTTAGGACATTTTGGTGTAGTGAACGGCTGATCAACTCGCCCAAGGGTGGGGGAGCTGTCTTCCCAAGCTGTGAAGGGAAGGGCACCTTCTCATCTAAACATATTGGAGCTTCTGATCCTTAGAAACTAATTGTGTCAAGTCGTTTATAGAAATAATAATTTCAAATGTAATTACTAATCCAATTGGCATTTCATCTTGACTTGTTCGGGAAGCAGTGGCCTGAAACTGATTTGGGCTCTTGTTTCTTGTAAAATTGCTTCTTCTGAACCCCATAAAATTCCTCTTAGCTTAGAAGAACATTCAACCGAAGCATCATTATTGCTCAGGTTTAATTTAGTTTATCATTACTTAGATAATGAAATAATATCAGTCACTTAGCAAAGTAGACCCCCAACTTTAATTCTCCACAATTCCGCCATTAGAGACACAAAATAGGAAAGACTTGTTTCCACCAACAGAACATGGAAGCATCATGGAGTTATTTTGCTGAAGAATAGTTCAGACAAGTATGCTCATTGGGTTATTTTTTATTTGTTTTCACCCATTATGTGCTCTCTCCCCCCCCTCCATGTCAGATATGATACTCTTAACAATCAAGCAACAATAAAAATAATAACAAGCATTATTTTGATTTTGTCCCTGATCAAATTTATCTTTTGTTTTCTACTCAATGTCCAGCTTTTAAGTACATTTTCAGTCTTGAAATTGTCCTCTTGCTGCTCTCTGTCTTGTCTTGTCCATAAATGCAATAGTCTTATTTTTGATCCCTTATTCAAGTCATGTATAAAAATATGTATTAGACATGTATAAAACCTAGGAGTTTTGTTAAATCACCCAACTAAACAATCTTTAACAATGCTTAAATAAACCAATTACAGCATTCTTTCAACTGGCTATGGTGATTGACTACTATTACTGTTATGTTCATTTTATTAAGTAGGAGTCCATTTTAGCTAACCTGAAAAGTGATCAGTTGTTCAAACAATCATGGCTGGGATATCTTGTTCCCACATATACTGATATACAGTATTTAATGTGCTTATCTTTGCACAGTACTGTTGGAAACTCAGGTGCATTAAATCTGATGTTGTTGCAACAGCTGTCGTGCTGTATTGTTCTTGATCTGTAAGCAAACAACCCCTGAGGTTTTTAATTAAAATAAGTATTCCTTACAATTCAATCAAGGGCTAGTCAATGGGCAAGTAAATCAAGGTAGCTTACTTATTTAAAATGTGAATATGATTTTTTAAAATTGAAGTATTATATAGTAAATCCAGGGTGGTTAACATAAATATTGTTTTATTATAAAATTGCAAACTTTGTCTTTTGTTCATATTTTAGGCAATATTAAAAATAATCAAGGATTGCTGTTGGAAAGGACACTAACTCAGAGGAAAGTTACAAATTTGGTCTTATTACATATCCAAAAGCCAGTTTTTAATTATGTTACATAAAATTTTATGCACAGACACACATGTACTGAGAGAAAATTTTCAGAGCTCATTTATGTGCAAGAACTATCTCCTAGAATTCTATATCTTTTATCTTCATATCCGCTTACTTAAAAATTATGAGAATGAGATCATGTTAATTAGTTGAGGGGTCTGTAAGTGGATGAAAATCAGGCTACGATGCCTCTCAAACAATGTTATGTTTCTTCAACAAATAATGAAAGAAAATTTCAGTTCTTATAAATCTAAGTGATATCAAGCACCCTAGAAGTTTGAACATATTTCCACTGGTCAGAATATAATTGTTTACAAACTTTAGGCTTTACTTAATTAACAATTGTTACCAGCATTAGGAGGCTTTCAAAGAAAAATGCAACTTAACTATAGCTGAATAAAGGGTCAGTTAGCACTGTTAGTGAAATGTTACATCTTTACATCTTTAAATCTGAAGCGCTGCACCACTTTAACATGCCCAGTATATGTGGCCCAAACTGGGATTAAGTTTGACTTTTGTTCTTGTTTCAAACACTATGAAATGCTAAACAGACTGTTAGAGTTGGACACTAGCAAGCCATGACTGGTTGCAACATGCAACATTAACAAGTATTAATTTATTTTGCAAGTACCAGACTCGTGTTTGCACTAAGTCATGCTTTGCTTATTGAACAGACATTCTCATATATGTGCCTGAGGCTTTTTCTTCATGATTCAGAACTCTGAAAAAGCAGTCCACTATAGACCATTTATAAGCAGCCATGATTGAAAGATTATATGCTATCCAGCTCATGTCAGCTCTTAGCAACTACAAAGATTCTCTCAAGGAAAATCTATCTCCAATCTGGTCCTTCAAGGTCTTCCAATATTGCACATATCACCATAATGTAATCCTCTATGAAAAAGTAATTCTGTTGGTTTACTCTATGTCAGTTCTTACAGATGTATGAGGGCTACATATCTTGGCATTCCAATACTCAGAGTCTCTCACGGTGTAGTGGCTATAGCAAATCATCATCATCATCATCATCATCATCATCATCATCATCATCATCATCATCATCATCATCTCCTGTAATTGTAACTCTGGGGAAGACATATGCTTTTACAGCTATAAGCTTTATACGCACTTAGTTTAAACTAATTTACTTTTTTTTATTGTATAAATTTGGAGGGTTTCCCCCTCACATA
>JANHFQ010002634.1:175487-188013 GCA_032468035.1 Aparallactus werneri
CCCAGAATTCCTTAGCCAGCTTTGGCTGAGGAATTCTGGGAGCTGAAGTCCACAAGTCTTAAAGTTGCCAAGGTTGGAGACCCCTGCTCTAGAGTGTTAACAATCCAAATCAGTCCATGAGATTACAGCCAATGTACTTGATCTTCTTTGAAGCAACTGGAGAAGCAATGACATATAAATACAAGATGCATCTTTTTTAAAAGGCACTTTCATACAAATGCAGTGATGCCTTCCACAGCAAACTCCCTCTCTTCTCTCAGAACTAATCAGACCAAACTATAATTTAATTCACAACACAAACATTTCAGTAATACTAATTTACATACAATCGTAGCATTTATACACTCCCACAATCCCTTGTCCCCGGGGTTGATGGAAATTGAAGTCTGTAATATTATTAATGTAACACATGCATAAAATTATATCCTTAAGCTAAATAACTCAATAATTATAGTCTGTACGATATTGAAGAGTTGGATAGTGAAAAGGTGATAGTTAATTACCATGGAAATTTCAATTTTATAGAACTGACATTTCTATGCATTTTAAAAGCAGCCTGAAATGAGAAAATTAGTAGAATAAGCTTTCTCCATGTGTTTATATCTCATAGACTAGATGCCTGGATACCAAAGTGCATGGTAATATTATGAAAGAAGAAATGGACACATTTACTTCCAAATGATCCACAATCAGCTGTTGTTTTGAAACATTACGTTTTTCAAATCTGTGGATAACTGTGTGTGTGAAATCTACCATTGAACAGCGGCCATTGACCAGCGGCCATTGACCAGACGTAACAAAACATCTTCTTTTCCATCCTAATCGTGGGAATATCTACACAAAACTAAGCCGAGGATCAAAAAGTTAAAAGAAATAACCAATTCTTCAGAACCTACTTTTTCCTTACATGCTCTGCCCCTCCCCGTGCTTGTCCTTGTTCGCATTCACACTGTTAATTTACAACATGTACCCTAGTTGATCCCCATGTGAAATAAAAAGAAGAAAAAGGACAGTGGGAAAAAGGAATCAACTTTGATGGATACCTGTTTCTACATTATCTCCATGTTCATCCTATTAAGTTGATGATTATTTTTGTTGAGTGCATATAATTGAAGGTGTTTTAAAATTAAGGATAAATATCAGCTGTAGTTGTATGCTAAGATGCAGGGAATGGGGTTCAGAAATAAAAACATATTCTTTAACTCAGGGCAAGTGATTTTTCTCTCCATTCAATATTCTAAAATACCATTCTGAAAAGGGAAGGAACAAGAGAAGCAGATTCTTAATGCTCTGTTGGGGATAAGACTCCAGCACAGGTTGGGTTGGATTTGGAGAACTACTAGATAATAATGACTATATTTGCTATCTTCTATTACCCTAGTCTGTATGCAATGAAATTATATACCATTCTTGCTTATACTGTAGATCAAAACCCCCTATAGAAATGTGAACACTCACCTAGCTTCTCATCTGTGTGAACAGTCTGGTCCATTAAAGATTTCAGCTCGGTACTTTGAATTAAGTAACTTTTCAATTGTGTCATCATTAAGCGAATCTCTTGTAGCATTTCTGTGCTGGAGATCTGCTTTGCCATCATCTCCAGACTGTAAACTTTATAGTCCTGCACCAAGTTGCCAAAGTAAGAGTCTTTATCCTGGGCCAGTTCCACAATCTTCTTCTGGAGCTTTCGGTCAGAAGAGAGAAATGCTGTGAAGACATTGCTTAGGCTGACCATGGACAGACGACGCTTGGCCCTGCCTAAAATCATAGAATGGGTCTTCTTCACTGTAGGACTGGTCCTCAATTCGAACTCATCTTCAGTGCTACTTGTAGAATAAGAATCTGGCTCAGAGGCAGACATTTGAGCCCTTGCATTGCCTTCAGGAGAATGCAATGAATCACTTGACCGTTCACAATCTGATATGCTGACAAGTTTAAGACGAGATTTTGATTCTTTTTTGGAAACGGAGCAAGTTTTTTCTATTCTTTGTTTATTTTCTTGTTGAACTTCTGACTCTTCAATGTTCTTGTGCTCCAAAGAAAAAGAGCTGGGAGATGATGACTGTTTAAAGAACCTCTTCTTTCTTAGTGGTGGGATGGGAGGCTGGGAGGGTTTTCCCGATGATAAGTTCTGCTGCTGTTCCGTAAGTTCCTTCTTGTCTTCTCCATCAGGCTTCACGCTTTGAGCATTTGAGGCAGATTTCTCTGTCACTTCCACCAATACATCTGGAGCTTTATCACCCTGGTGATGGTTAGCCAAAGTTGCATTCTTCCTATTCTGTTGTTCTACTTGTTTTTCTTCTGACAGGGAACATTTCTGACTTTTATCGAAGGAAGAGTTTCCTGAAGTTCTCTCAGATGAACATCGCCTTGGTGGAATGGATGGAGGAATCTTCTTTGAATTTGTAGATGGAAGGCTATGAGGAAAAAAGATTTCTTGCCTGCTATCTTCCTTGTCTTTGCTAATTTCAGTTTTCATCTCTTTCGTTTTCTCCAAATTATGGAACTGATTCTCTTTGGAAGGGGTCATAGAAGATGTTTTGGCTTGTTTCACAGCATGAAAGGACAATAGAGGGGGTGGAAGGGGAGGAGGAGGAGGAGGAGGAGGAGGAGAAAGAGAAGGAGGAGGAAGAGGAGGAGGAGGAAGAGAAGGAGGAGGAAGAGAAGGTGGTGGTGGAGGAGGAGGAGGACGTCGAGTAGGAGATCTCTTTGGAGGTTTTGTCACAAGGTTTCTACCACCAGAAGGACTCTCCCTGAAGACCTCTGAAGGAGAAACATGTGGGGGAAATTGATAGCTACTCTCCTCTATAAAAATAGGATTTACAAACCACAGCTTGTCACTTCCTATTGACAGCTCAGTTTCACATGAATAATTGTTTGTGCCGCTTGCAAAAGCCTGGCTGGGGTTCTTTCCTTTTTTTGCCTGAGCTGTGATGTAAGCAGGATCTTTCACAGAATGGAGAAGCCTTCTTCCTTGTCTTTGATGTAAAGAGGAGTTCCAGAAACCTATGAATAAATAAGCATTATCCACAATAATAGTCAACCAAGAACAATAATGTTTTAATGCTACTTGCACAATTTGCTTAAAAAGTAGAATTATTCTGTCTCCAACTGTACATGAATATATCACAGTGTTTCAAACTGATCCAATTAATGTAAATTAAGATAAATAGTGTAATGACATTATAGGAGGAAAGGAAGTCAATATCCTTCATGAATATATAGGGATAGCTAGCATTTTTCCCAATGCAAACTTCCTGGGCAGGATGAGACCCATTGCTTCCAAAGTCATTTGTCACCTTAATTTCAGTGGGCATGTTGGTAGCTGTGCTTTCAAAACCATTTGGAACCTTATTATTCAATTCTATTTCAAACAGTGCAATCAGCCCAACTCAGAGTATAAATTGCTTCCTTTTTAATGGTAGTGTGTTAATCTGTAAATGAATATGGAAATATTATGCAAGAAATATTATTTGAAGACTTATGAGATAGGTCATGAGACAGACTCATTTCTACCTGGAAGATTGTGTTTTATAAATGACTAGCTGATTATCCAGCCTTGCCTGTTTTGGGTTTTTTAAAATGAAGGATATTTGTACCGGCATGTCCTGCTGGGTTTAAGCTCTCTCCTAGTGTCAACCACTGCCCGTTTTCAAATAGTGACATGCACAGTGCACCCGCTGCAGCCTACAATTCTCAACATTCTTAGCGTGAGTGGGGCCTGCTGTATTCTCATGCTGCACTCCCATACTGCAGCCTATAACTCCCAGTGTTCTTTGCCTGTTTGGGACCTGCTGTGTTGTCAAGCTGCACTCCCCTGCTGTAGCCTGCTGCAGCCTACAATTTCCACAGTTCTTTGCGTTAGTGGGGCAGCCTACAACTCCCAGCATCCCAGCTTTTTTTGTGCGAAGTATCCCCTTTTCCACCCTTTTGGGATGGCAAAGAGGCCATCTATGCATTCGTGACCGTCTTACTACAGAAAGGTACCTGTTTGTCAATTTTGGGGGAGATTTGTGGAGGGCTGTGGTTTTCTATAGAGCACATACAAACAAACATCGTTCCAGGGAGTTCTCTTTTATAGATACAGATTAATAAGTGGTTGGGTATTCGTTTATCAGGGAAGGTTTAAGAGACCTTTGCTTTCACCAACAAAGACCATATTATTTGAATTCCTTCAACTACATGATTCTAAAATTTCTTGGACTTCAGGAAATGCACTTCAGGCTTTTTTCTGAATGCTTTACCTATGTTTGAGAATATAATTAAGGAAATGCAGCACCCATATCTGATACAGAAAGATATGGAACAACATTGCAGAAAATTTCTTAAGAAAAACTTCTAACAACTTTTTATTCACCAGATATACAAATAAAATACAAATATCAAATTAATTGTTTCAACAATTGGTTTATGGCAAATTCTGATGATAGCATTGCAAAGCTGTGCATCCTTGGGCTCTTGAAGACATCTTTGCTTGGATTTAGATGATTATACTTCCCTTTTAGCAATAGTTTAGCTGATTCTGGAGTGGAGGGTTTATTAACGGTTTAAGAAATGTACACACAACCTGTTGTAAATCTGAAAGGAGGATGGCCTATAACAGGGGAGTCAAACTCGATTTCATTGAGGGCCATATCAGGGCTGTGTTTGGCCAGGGTAGGCATGACCAGGGTGGGCATGGCCAGCTTGACATCGCTCGTGCTGGGATCGCCTGTGGTCTGAGCGCTCTGTCAGAGAAAACAGGCTCCCGAGCTCTGTTTTCGGCTGGGACGGCCTCCAGTAACCCTCTGCCAAAAAAAATGGAGCTTGGAAGGGGCGCGTTTTTGCTGGCAGAGGCACTGCGGGCTGGTCCTTCACTATTTCCAGGACTTCCCTGCGGGCCAGATCTAAGTACTCCGTGGGCCAGATCTGGCCTTGAGTTTTACACCCCTGGTCTATAACAAGAGGCAAGGAAGGTGAGATAATGGGGCTAAGAATAGCCACTACCACTGTATGAAACTAGGATAGCTTTGTTGCACAGAGCCCTAGGCTTCCAAAATGTTTTGCATGACTTTGCACATGGAAGGGTTCTATGCTCTCTCAAACAATATGAAACAAGCAAAAGAAATTTAAAAATGTAAAGGTTTCTGCATGAAGAACTCATGAAAGCAAGATTCAAGGTTCTCCTGCATAGTAGTTTATTGAAATGGTAGAACTATGATTCTATTGGAATATTTGCAGGGATTACCTCATTGTTGCAGGGAGATGTTTCCTGAGTGACCAACCCTATCAGCCTCTTCAGCCTTGCACTAGCAATAGCTTTTACAAGGATACTAAAATGACGTGTAAAAAGGAAAGCCATTTCGCCCCACTAAAAACCAAACCACTCTATTGTGGTGGGCAAAATAAGTAGTTAATAAACTACGTCAAGACCAAATTATGAAGAAAAACCACACCAGAGACAACTCTGACCATGTCCAAGTGGGAGCTAAATCCCACTTGGAGATTTTATTAATGGGTTTTTAAAGGGTTTTATCATTGTTTATTGTTTTAATGGTATTTATTGTTTTAATCCATGTAAGCCGCCTGGAGTCTTTTTGATTGGACGGCATATAAATAAAATAAAATAAAATAAATAAATAAATACTCAACGCATTTTGATGTGAAAATTTTGTCCTGGTGCTCAATGCGCAAGTTAAAACTTGTGGGTGTTGGCTGCCTTGTGACTCAATACATTAATTCTTATGGGAAATAATTGTTTGATACTCAATGGTTTTGTTACCCACTGTGCCTCCCAAAACCAATTAATGATGAGTACCAAGATACCCCAGCCCATTTGGAGTGATTCGGATATATTTCCCTTCACTTACTCCAATTTATTGCCCCAATATAAACCATGATTCAAAATCTAAATCTCTTACTAATATTAGAAATCAAATTATCTTTCCCCCCCCTCGCTATGTGATCTTGGATGAAATAATCCGGATTAATATGCCTTTATTAAGGACTGATTTATTTCAGAAAAAGAGACATACAGGCTTTTTAGAAGCCTTTTCATTCTTAATGATGAAACGATTAATCACTTCTTAAAATACGTCATGGCAGGTTGAAATTTGCAACCAATCTGACCTCTTTATTTGCGAATCAAAACTGCCAGGTTCCAGGTGAATAGGTTCAGAAGTATAATTATTATGAAAACAACACAGAATAGGTTTATTTTTTAAACACACACACAGACAGAGAGAAACACAATCTTACAATTTCAGAAGGTAGTCATATGTCTGGAAAGTCGCCCTCCCGCCGCTTAAGAAGACTTCCAAGTCCCCTTCCAACTCTGTTATTTTAAATTCTGATTCTCCTGTCAAAGGGGATTTTTACTGTGGTGAGGAGAAAGCATCTTTATTACGTGAGAATTTCCAAGAAAGTGCATAGATCCCACGGCATAAGTTTGAGTAAGAAAATTGCAAATATAGACAAGAAATTAGCCCAGGGGCTCAACCCAACTATAAACAGATTAAAGCCTTTCCCAGCTTTAAAGTCCAGAGTCACTCCAATACTGAGATGGGCAGCATATAAATAAAATAAAATAAACCATAATATCATTGGCATTGAGATAATTACCAGCAGTCAATTGCAAAAGGCAGCTTTACTTTATTTATTTATTTATTTATTTGTCAAACATGTAAAAGATAGCATGTATAAGTATAACTATAAACATGAACAAAGAAAGTATATACGGGTAAATGGAGACCGTAAGACAGGGATGGTAGATGCACGCTAGTGCGCTTTTGCACGCCCCCTTTACGGACCTCTTAGGAATGGGGTGAGGTCCACGGTAGACAGTTTGAGGTTGAAGCTGTGAGGGTTTGAGGATGCAACAACAGAGTCGAGTAGAGTATTCCAGGTGTTGATCACTCTGTTGCTGAAGTCATATTTTCTGCAATTGAGTTTGGAGCGGTTTACTCTTGAGTTTGTATCTGTTGTTTGCTCATGTATTATTGAGGTTGAAGCTGAAGAAGTCATTGACAGGTAGGATGTTGTGGTGGACAATTTTATGTACTATGCTTAGGTCAGACCCGGAAAATACCACCTCTGATTGGCTGACCCTGGTAAATACCAACTCTGATTGGCTGACTGCATAACCACACCCACCAAGCTACGCCCACAGAGTAGGTAGCGGAAATTTTTGAATCCCACCACTGGGCATAATATATTCTGTTGTTGGTTGAGGAGTACTTCTCAACTGGTTGAGGTACTCTTCTTGTGAAATACCTCTGGATCTGGTTGATTGTGTTGATGTCCAATACACAGTGAGGATTCCAGACAGGTGAGCTATATTTGAGGATTGGTCTGGCAAAGATTTTGTATCCCCTAGTTAGAAGTACAGCGTTACCAGAGAACAAGCTTCGCAAAATTCGATTAACAACTGTTAATGCTTTTATGGTTCACTGTTACAGTGAGCTCTGGAGCTTAGATCATTTAAGATGAATACTCTTAGGTCCTTGACTACATGAGAATCATCAATGAGATCACTTCCATCTAATTTGTATTTCGTGTTTTGATTATTTTTTCCAATGTGTAGGACAGAGCATTTGTTTGGTGAGATTTGGAGTTGCCAGATGCGCAACCATTCAGACATATAGTCAAGGTCACTTTGTAGGTTGGTGGAATTGTTAGGAATGTTAAATAATTTTATGTCATCAGCAAAGAGAACATAGTTGCTTTTAATATGATCGCATAGGTCAAAGTGTGGGTCCTAAGACACTGCCCTGGGGGACATGGCTATTAACTGGTGCTGGAATAGATAGTGCCTTCCCTATTTTGACTATTTGTTGCCTGTAGGACAGGAATGCAGCTATCCACCTATGCAAGGTTCCGGATATGCTATAAGAATTTTGTTTCAACAGTAGTTTGTCATGTACCACTGAATCAAATGCTTTACAAAAGTCAATGTAAATTGCATCTATTGCTTTACCTTGGTCAAATTGTGTGATCCAAATGTTTCTACAGTGTAGGAGTTGCAGATTTCCCTGATATTTGTTAATTGCTGAAAGATTGGTCATGGCAGATATATAGAAAAAAAATCATAAAGAAGAATTTTCTCTCTTTTGGATTCAAAACTATGTGTAGAGATCTTCATTGGCATCCTTCAGTCTTCACCTCCTCTTCCTCTAATACTATGGTATCATGTTTCGGGTGGTCCAGAGCACAATGTCCTGAGTGGTTTTATATGGAGGATGGACCCAAGCAGCAAATCCCCCCTCTCCACACCATTGAAATAGTCCAATGGAACAGTGATGCCAATATGATTCCAGCTGCATTGCAGGAGTTGCCAGAATGCCCTTTACATAATTGTGAACTGCCTCTGGAACATTCCTCAAGGTTTTCTCTGAAGCCTTTACAATAAATGTAACCACAAGGCAGTGAGAGTTTGAACTCAGAGTTTTCCTTCTCCTAGAAGACTATTCCTCCGCTTTATCAGCTGTTGGGGCACAGGCCCTCTTCCACCTTCAAAAACCATTGACAGTCTTCACCTGTAACCTTGGAAAGGGGCCCTAAAAAGTGCTACCAGCTGGGCCAGGTGGACCAGGGTTTTATTAGGAAGTGTTACTCCTAATCACTCACCCTTTGTCCTTGCTTGTGACAGGCAGAGCCTATCTTCCCAAACGTTGGGTTCAGGATGGCAGGTTTAGAGATCTTCATATGAAATATAAACCCACAACCCACAACCTGGTTGCGTCTAGTTGTGTTTTATTTCTAACCATATCATTCAAAACCATTATAAGTCAAGCTATGGGGAAGCCATTGGACACTCTGTATAGATTTTCCTTCTGCCTTTTTGTTTCCTGCTAGAAAAACTGAATTTCCATAATTTAGATTATATGAAATATGTTAGATTTGCCCAGAGTTTGCTCACAGGTAAAATATAGCCTATCAATCATGTGGTGAAGCTTTCCTGGGCTTGTATATCCAACTCTTCATGAACATCCTATTAAATTGATTAAGAAGTTTTTCTGGGAAATCTTCTCTAAAACTAAGAAGATCAAGCTAACAAGCTTTGTGCAGAAATACCATATATGAAACTCTGGAGAAATGAAAGTATTTGCTAAAAAGTCACCCTAGACTTCATCATTTGGTACCACCTTAAAAAACAAGTTCTAGGCCATAATCATGGATTTGCCCTAGAAGTACCTCATGAAAAGATGCTGCCAGAGAAAGAGAGACAATCATCTTTGTCTGTCAAATAAGAACAGCATACCTGTAGTAACTAGGAAGGCCAAATGTTCCCAGTGAATAACTGACAAGCATTCAAATCTACTGAGGATTTTATTCTATCAGAGTGTTTCTTCCTGGCTTTTCCTATTTTTAAAAATAAGATTATTGAATAATCTTATAATTTTATTTTTAATAAGATTATTTAATGAGATTATTTGTTTTTCTCAAGTCCTTTCACACTTTACCAGATCTCGAGGTGGAGTTTAGGTGGTTATGTTACCTAACCTGGTAACAAAATATTTGGAAACCAACCCACAAGCTCAGAGAACGAACCTCCACCCTCATCCTACATCCATGCTACAGATATTTGTCACCATCACAGTTCCTTCAATACTGGGATGCACTATTCAGCTGGTTCTGAAAATTTACACTAATCTAAAATAAACAGCTATTCTCTGACCTTGATTTTATCATTTGTAAGTTTCATGATTGTTCATTCTACCTTTCTTAATTTCCAGATAGAACTCGTAAGGCTTTAATCTGAATACTAATAGGGTAAATTTTCCTTTTCTTTCTTATCTGTTAACATTTTGCCCTTTTTATTGTGTGACTGTTCTCCACTTTTTCTCCTCTTTGGAATTATTTGGAAGGGTGCTTTTATATCCTGTAAATTGGAACTGCCACCTATCTTGAGCACATTTTACTATTATTGCTTCCTGCCATAGTATCCAGTTTATCATTGCTTTGAATTGATTAAAGTCCACTTTAATAATAATTATAGATATAGATGTATAATTATAGATATAGATGTATAATCTGCTTAGTTTGAATTTCTCTTAAAATTAAGAATTCCATACACTACTGTATGCCACTGCTGTGCTAACAAGCAAATTCTCTATGGAAACTAGATCACTATAGTGAAAGGCAGGTTCATAGTACCAAACTATTCCTGGTGTTTCTATATTTCACATTGTTCCCCACAGTGTTAGGAAACAAAGAACATAGCATGCTGGTATGACCCATGGACAGCATTACACATCAAAACATTCTGTTGTACTAACAAAGACAAGATGATATCCTTAGTAACAATCTACGTTTGACAGAAATTTCTAATAGACCACATGTTTAATAGACTCACTGGCTTTCTAGGCTTGATCAGGAATGTAGGAAGACCTTTGTAAAATATTTCATCCCAGAAGACAGAAAACACTGCTTCAGAAAAAGATGTCATCTGCTCCTCAAAATAGATGTTACGTTCTATGGCTCAGCAGCCCAGAAAATCACCTTAAATAGAGCTAACCAAGCAGTGACATCCATGCTGAAAGAGCAGTTCAGCTTCCCTGACAAGCTACTAATGACACTTTCTATATCTTGTAATAATAAGAAAGAATAGGGCTCTCAAAATAAGGTGACTTTGAAGATACTGCATGATTATTCACACAGTATCTTCTACTCCATAGTTGCTGCCAAGATTTTACCACAAAAACCAACATAGCAGCCAGTATGTTATTGTCTAGATAAGAATTATCAGGGGTTCTTTAAGTGATGAGCTAGCAAAGTAATTCTAGGAAGCCTTAAAGAATAAACAGAGCAATGAACTTACTTTTCTGTTTTGTGACATCCAGGTTGCAACTCCCTGCCTTAGCTATTAAATGTAGAAGAGAACCTTCAAATTGCTACTATCTGGGGAAATCACTTACAAAACAAGAAAATTCCTTGAGGATGTCCCTAAATAATAAATAAAGCATAAGCAATGGGAAGTTATTTCAACACATCTCACAATGACATATCAGCATACATTTCATGTCATGATGAAATTTCAAGAATTTGCTGATTGACAATGTGTGCATGTGACTATCCTAGTGCAGAAAAAGAATCAGAAAACCTGGGAATGGGAACAAGTGTGTGGCTGAAGCTATGTATATTCCAGTGAAATTCTTTTTTAACTGCTCTGCAATTATAAGTCCACTTAACAGCATGGAAATGTTGATATTATGGAATCATGGTTTAACTAAAGCAATCCCTGTCATAGTGGGTCCTCTAAACAATCTGTGCTTTGGACAGGAAGCCTCCTAAGGTGTGACATTATCCTCTGGCACATTGAAGATCCTCATGGGCAACATATCATGTCATTTGAAAGGGGAAATTGCTAAAAAGATTACCCAAACCCATTAAAAATATACACCTTAGCAGAAGCTCTGAGACAAAAGGAGTGTATAGTAATTGATTGGTTATGTGCCATCAAGTGAGTATCAACTCTTAGCAACTACATAGATTTTTTTCCCCTCATGACAATCTATTTTAACTTAATCCTTTAGGTCTTTCAATATTCTATCACGACTATAACTGAGTCCTTTCAGCTTGCTATTTTGTTCTTCTCTTCTTTACTTCTGTCTTTTATATCATTAGAGCCTTCTCTAGAGAGCCTGGCTTAATGTAATGCTTCATAGCTAGGACATGGAGCTGAGACTTTGCATAATGTGTCCAAGAAGGATAATTTGAGTCTGTTCATTTTGCCTCAAGTGAGAACTCTGGGTTGATTTGTTCAATTATCAATTTGTTTATTTTCTTCGGTGGAAGGAATGTAAAGTTTTTCTTTATGCTTTACTGGATGACTAGAAGTTCAAGATTACATCCATTTTGAATTCTGATATAGAAGACAACTAATGGTTTTCAATACAACTTGATAGACCAAACCATTTCAGGATATTGGTATAATAAGTAATCAGTTTGTCAATGGTAAAAAGTATACATTGTACAACCACTAACCAGTGTGAAGACAAAACCCAGAAAATAGCTTAGGTCTTTCTTATTCAGAGAAGGAGCAAATGCTTGATTGAAATTCCTAGAGTGGATGGGTCAAAACTGCAAAACACGGTGTGCTGTGAATTCTGTCACTTTTTCCAGAGAAAGATGGTTTGGTGATAACCTTTCATTCTGAGCTCCCCCCCCCCTTTTTAAAAATCTTCCTTTTTTCATTTTCACAGAATGGCTGATGAGATCTTTTGGAATTTCAGATTCACTTGGATAGATCCAAAGGAAACAACATGATTGGACACAGGAAGACATTACATCTAAATGTGTTTCCCAAGTACACATTGTAAACCAATAGGCTCCAATGGACAAAACTGGAAAATGACTTAAATTTGCTTTGCAAGATAACAAACTTCCCACTTTAACCCTAGTTAGATCATTATTTTCCACCCAGTATCTGCTAGAAACTTAACATAAAGCTATTTCTTATTTTGTACCTAAAGCAGTGGCTCAGTGGGTAAGACGCTGAGCTTGTCGATCAGAAAGGTCGGCAGTTTGGTGGTTCGAATCCCAAGTG
>JANHFQ010002634.1:359996-372489 GCA_032468035.1 Aparallactus werneri
CTATCTCAAAACCTACTACTGGTACGCCCATACGGGGGCATTCCAGCTGAATCCCACCACTGCTTCATACTATAATTTCTCAGCAGTTTCTAGATATAATTCCTCTAAACCAAAAGTGATTCAAGAGAATCTAGACCAGGTGTGCAAAAACTC
The DNA here is from genome assembly GCA_032468035.1 of Aparallactus werneri. Taxonomy (NCBI): domain Eukaryota; kingdom Metazoa; phylum Chordata; class Lepidosauria; order Squamata; family Lamprophiidae; genus Aparallactus; species Aparallactus werneri. The sequence goes on from JANHFQ010002634.1 coordinate 360,150, forward strand.
ATGTAGTCACAGCATCGTCATGTTACATAGTGCAACTTTTTCTCTCTTTGCTAAACCAGGAATGGGCATGGCCTGTGCGTGATGCATCCAGGCCACAAGTTTGACACCTCTGGTCTAGACATGGCCTTCTAAATACAATATCTTCAGGCCATCCTACATTAGTTCTAGATCAGAGAATTTAGTTTTCTGAAAGTGAATTGCCTTGAAGAAGCTTGGCGTGATCCGAAAAATTGTGTTCCTTTCTCCAGTCAGTAAGTTTGGCACAGAACATGCTTCCATGCATTATCAAAAATTCTTATTTTTCAAATCATGGTTTGTTGAACAAGCCATTGTGGATTTGTTTGCACATAGAATTAAGGCCTTCATGAATGGGACCACACATCACACTAGATTAAACTATATTACAACAATGTTTGGACATGAAGAATTTGGCAAACTGCTTACTCAAATTCTCATAATGTTAAAAATTTGGACTTGTTTACTTAGGAGTAAGCATCACTGAATTCAGTGGTATTTAGTTCTGAGTAAATAATTCCGATGCCTAGTAATTGGGACCAGTTAAGCAAAGAAAAATGTTCTTGGCTTTTCACATGCTTCTTTTCATTAAATATTTGGCTTCTGTCTTTTGCTGTATGAAATACTTCAAATAATACTCAAGGAATAAATGTGCAACAATTAATTTCTGCAAGAGTCACCAGCAAATTCCACTTAATACCTTCTGTAGAAACAATAAGGGTGGAGGGAAGTGGAATATATTTTTTTCCCTGTGAGTCAACATTCTCTTTCGGTGTACTTCATTAAATCAAGATGATATAAGCCCCAGAAGGCCAACTGCAAATTTTAAAGCTGTATTGATTTAACCTTCCTTCTGTAAATATTTCATAGATCTGTAATGTGTAAATGTGGTCCCATGCAGGACAGAAGATGGCACTTTTTCTCTTAGTATTCAGAAGGGATATATGACAAGCTTTATGATGCTATTTAGAAAAATATTATATATAAAAATGCATGTGGCCTATGGTTGGCATTGGGACTGATGAGGCACTTGTGGCAAACTGCAGGAAACATAGTATTCATTTCTCCATCCAGGTTTAATATATATTCTTAAAATGATTCAGTATATGTTGGAACTTACTCATTTTGTACAGAAAGAAGGAAATACAGAAATATTAACCAGAACTCCGACATTTTGGAAAGGGCAATGAAAACTGGTCATCAGGCATGCAAATAATAAATAATAATTTTCATATTGAAACTTCCTCTCTGATTCCATCCTGGAATCAAAATTCTTTTTCTTTCTTTCCTTTCCTTATTCTTTCATATCTTTCCTTCTTTCATATCATGAGATCCACAGGTAGATTTTTAAATAAAGGGCCCTATGATGCATCATTCTGCTAACTGAAGGTTACAATAGACAAAAAGACAGAAAAGTTTTAGTAATATATAGACTAATAGCAGCAGCCAGATTTTTTCCCTTGATGTTTCTGATTAATCAATTTTTCTAATTTAAAACCAGGCATTTTCATTGCAGTAGATCAGGGATATGAAACTCGATTTCATTGAAGGCCACATCAGGGTTGTATATGACCTTGGAGTGTGTGTGTGTGTGCGTGCGCCCAGGGTGGGCGTGGCCATCTCAACATCACTTGTGTCGGGAGGCATCTGTGGTAGCCAAGTGCTAAGGCAGGACTTTCCTCACACCCGCCCTTCCTCTCATTATAATCTTGCTCTCTTCCCATCTTCCCTTATTTTTCTTTTTCTTTCCCTTTCTCCTTTCCTATTCCTTCTTGATGCTCAAATGCAAAAGGGGAAACATTTCTCCTTTTGTTTTGTTTTTAGTTTGTTTTGCTAGCTCTTTGCCAGTGAAAACAGAGCTCGGGGGAGGGGGCCGCACACGGCCCTCCTGAGCTCCATTTTCACTGGCAGAGCCATCACAGGCCAGTCCTTCATTGTTTCCAAGGCAATCCCGCAGGCCAGTTCTAAACAACCCCCGGGGTTGGATTCAGGCCCTGGGCCTTGAGTTTGACACCCCTACAATAGATGATTCCACAGCAGAAATTGCAATGTGTTAAGTTTTCTGCTATGTATTCATGGAACTCCTTTGATTACAGCCTTGTTTTTTTCCTATAACTAAATGCTAATGTATCCATTGCACTTACTATCTGAGAAAGATTAGAAAAGACTAGGAATTTTCTATTTGCAAGCAGTCAAATTTATACAAATATTATTCCATGGTGTAGTAAATAATACAAAATAATTCTTTTATTTAACGTTTATTGCATATATAGTATATTTACTTAATTGTTTTAATAGTAGGTATATGTTTTGCTATGTATTAAAATCTATCATTAATAATCATCCTGCGTGTTAATTCTCTTTCTTTGAACAGTGGTTCAACTTGAATTCTCTCTTGACTGGTCCAGAACTAATATCTGATACTTACCTTGCACTTTTTCTGGCCCAGCTACAACAGGAAGGTAATGTTGATGCTGTAATATTGCTGTAATATTGATCTAAGGAAACACTATTCTTCCTGTATTGTTTGACTGAGTTATGCAGAATGCATAACCAAATTGCCCAATATTGATAAAGAATATTTTCTATCCATTAGTGCCTTGTCCACAAACCCCTCTATTTTATATTAAGTTTTAGATTATTTTCCAAATCTGTTCATATCCTCTTATCTTTCATAGGTTATTCAATATTTGTTGTAAAAGGTGACTTACCTGATTGTGAAGCTGATCAATTACTGCAAATGATTCGGGTGCAACAAATGCAAAGGCCAAAATTAATTGGGGAAGAGACCCCGCAATCAAGAGATCAGAGGTAAAGTAAATAAATGCTTGTATTTTAATGGATTTGGTGTAAGTATTTTTGAGGCTTGATTATGAACAAAGAAAATAGGAGCTCAAAAGTAGAGAGTACTATTATGTTTACACATGGAATAAACCAAATTGTGTTTTCCTACAATAAAGATATTGACTATGCCTAATAGGAGATACACCAAATACAAAATAAGTTTTGCATCATTTCTGTATATTTTCTTAAGAATTGGGATTTTTAAAAAAAGTAAGTCTTTAAAAAAGGGCTTGGACTACCTTCACAGCTATCCATGCAAATGCAGCTATTAGAAGAATCTTAAATAAAGTGTCAATGGTGCTATATATAAATTCATTGGCCTCATTAATAGACTGTGCATGGGTGCAACAAGATCCAGAGACTTTTGTGATTGTGATTCTTTGTGATTGTGGTGACATGGAGACAATAACACATACAGTATGTAAACCTGCCCTTTGTGTCCCGATCATTGTACACTTGAGGACCTCATGGCAGCATGACAGAATGCAATTAATGTTGTTAGTTTTGGGGCAAGATTTGTTTAATTTGGAGATGTTTTAATCTTGTATTTAATATTTTAAATGTTATGTCATATGGTATGCCTTATTTTAATTGTGATGCGTCTGATACGAACAAAGAAACATAAACAGACTGATTTCATTCTGATAGCCATCTTTTTTCTGCTCACTGTATCTTTTAAAAACTAAATCCTCTCTACCACTCATCTAGACATAGCACAGCATTTGGCTTTAGGATAAGAATGTGGTTTTTTTTCTGTTTAACTTTTCCAGGGTGCAAAAAACAGATTTAGAACAAGCAGTAGATGTTAACCAGTCCTTTGATAATACCAATATGTTAGATGAAGATGAAGAAAATTTCCAAAAAGCACTTGCGCTCAGCAGGCAGGAAATTGATATGGAGGATGAAGAAGCAGATCTCCGGAGGGCTATTCAACTTAGTATGCAAGGTAAAAGGTTATATTTTGATTTTAAAAACAAATTGATATTTTGTATGCTTAATCGTATTCAAACATAATGTAATAAAGCTTTGTGTGTGTGTGCCTTTGAGTCAGTATGGACTCTTGGTGATTGCCAGGACTAGTACCAGCAGTTTTGTCTGCCAGAGATTGGACATGTTTGCCATGACTGTCTTCCTATTGCTGAGAGACAGTGGTTGGCCCAAAGTGAGTCAAGGTCACCCTTACACCAAATTTTCTGCTCACAGAAGCATTACATACCTTTAAAATGTCTTTATAGATAAATTTTGCACACTTTAAAAACGAGTTAGAATTTATTTAGACTTAGGACAATCTCTGAGTCAAAAGCATTTATTCCAAATCATTTTCAAACACTGCACAATCCTAGTAAATAAGTGTTTCATCTAGTGATGTGCTTTGGATTCATTTAAGTTTTTCAGGGAAATTTATTGTCTGGAGCAGAGTGGAATTTTTTCTGAAGTGACCAAATGCAAGGATTAATACTCAGGTTTGAATGATTTAATACTAAGTTTGGTGAAGAAAGCAAATAGAGTATTTGCAAGAAATTATTTCTTTTTACTTTCACATATATGGAAAAGTGTGAGGAACGTTGAACAATATTTACCAGAACTCTGCAGTTAAGAGTGCTTTTGTGGCAGAAGGGTGGTTAAGACTCAAAATTGGCTTCTTGCTTTTTCCATCCCATCAGAGCAAAAACAAAGAGTAATCTTACTTTTTCTCTTAATTCAGTAACCAAATTCTGAAGTTTAAGGTAGGAATAATAATTTTAAAATACTGTGTCTCACATGTGACAGCATTTCAAAACTGTTTTAGGCAGTTATTAAAATATTTAACTATCTAACAGGACTTCCTTAAAGGTGATATGAAACATTCAGTTGGTAGCCCAGCTACTAAGGATTATACCAGTGTTGTTTTTAAAATTCATTTTTATAAATAAGTGAGTTGAACTGAAAGTGACGGCCTTAAATCACACAGTTGGCTTTCATTACTAAGGCAGGATTAGACATCTCAATCTTCTGGTTTTGGAATGCAGTAATATTAAAAGAACTGATTTTTAGTACATACATTATTACATCACAGGTGAAAATGTTCATTTTGAGCTTCCATTTATTCTATAGTAGCATGAAAGCCATGATCTTTTCCTGGTTTGTGGAATGTCCTCCCTGAGCATGTCTAAATGGTAACAGCTTTTTTATTGCCAGCTATGGAGGAAACCAAACTGGGGATATTTTTGTTTTGTTTTGTTTTATTCTAGGTTTCAAAGTATGATTCATGGCAGTTGCTTTTGTTGTTTTTTTAAAAAGATTTTTATATTGTTCCTTATTATTACTGTTTACCATATATACTCGAGTATAAGTTGATCCGAATATAGGTCAAGGTACCTAATTTCACCCATGAAAACTGGGAAAAATTAGTGACTCGTGTATAAGTTGGGGCATCAATTTAGCCCTGAAAATCAGCTGTTTTAGTTATGGTCGGCCATTTTTAATATTTAATATTTTAAATTTTTAAAAATTTTTTACTGGGCCCTCCCAGCAAACAGCTGTGGTGCTGCAAACAGAGTGATTAAAGGTAGCTATAGGCTGCAGGTGGGTGGGAGAGCCCAGCAAAAAAAATAATTCAAAAAATTAATTCAAAAACATTTTTTCAAAGTGGCCAACTGTAACTAAAACAGATGATTTTGGGGGCCTAAGGCCCAGACAGCACGTGCCAAACACGCTGTGTGGGCATCAATTTAAACCTTAGGGCCCAGCAAAAAAAAAAAATTAAAATATTCAAAATGGCCGACCGTAACTAAAACAGCTGATTTTTGGGTCTAAATTGATGCCCATACAGCACGTTTGGCATGTGCTGCACAGGCATCGCCTTACGTCCCCAAAAATTAGTTGACCAGAGTATAAGTCAAGGGTGATTTTTTTCACCCCATTTTGGGGGCTGAAAAACTCAATTTATACTCGAGTATATATGGTAATTCTTCTATTATAGATTATTATTATACAAATTTGTATTGTATATTGCTTTTGTTATTTTATGCAAAACATATAAATATCCCGGTTAACTTAACCTTCCCAATAAGTGGGTGTGTGTGACTTTTAGGAGAACATCGAAGTGGCTTCTCAGATTGTTGCACACAGAACATTCCACACTCATCAGCAACAGGCCAAACTGAATCTCTCCCATCAGAAGAATTGCGGCGTCGAAGACAGGCCTATTTTGAAAAGTAATGTAAACTGTGTAAAGCATAATTTGTGGGTGGCAAGCCCCAGAAGCCTTTGTTAAGTGGTATTCTTTTATTACTTGATTTTTTCAGGTACTTTGGATTACAGTTCCTAATACCAACTATGCTGGTTAGGACATAGAATTGTAGTCCAAAGTACTAGGAGAGTGCTGAGAGGTGTTTTTTTCCCCCTGAATTAACTCATACCAGTGTTTAACTGGTTCTTAAACTTCTAAATCGCTCACTCAGTTTTGCAAATATCTCGATTCTTTTGGCTTGATATTATAGTACAAGACTGAGGCACCATGCTGGCTGCAGATAGCAGGATTCCGTTCTTGGGCAAATCACGCTACCTACGTAACTAATTCATTGGTCAGTTATATAGATGATTGTTCCAGTTTAAAATGCAAATGAATGTATGATGCTTTATCATGATGACTTAAGTATTTTTATTTAGGGCAGTATAAAATATAAACTAGTAGCAAATTGATAATTGATCTCTATTGCCATATTTATGTGTTCATTGATTAATTTTAGGCAAACATTGTGTCGTCTTGTTCGAAAGTGGCAGCAGTTTTTTATTTTTAATTGAAAATGCTATACTGCCTGCCTCTTGGTATCATTCTTTTTAGTGCTTCTTTTTAATAAGACCTTATTTCACAAGCATATTACTGTATCCAATTTTCTTTTGGCTTGTTCTAGACTATAAATTAATTGGGATATGTTACCAAAATATATCTCCTGTTATTATGTAATGATAAAATACATTCATTAGCAATTGGTACTTCTATAATCCTTATCTATTTTATGTACATGTGTAATTATCATCTGTGATTATCATTTTTATTTTGAAGAAAATTTTTATGTTGCATTAATTCAAAGAAAGGTAATAACTGAAAGTGCATCAACAGACAGACTTAATTTCCTCTAATAATCATTACTGTAATTATTGTGCAGAAGCACATTGTACTATAGTAATGTGCCAAACTCCATATCCTGATCAGAGAACTTTTAGGTTCTCCTGGGAACATTTTTTTGTTTCTTCTTTTTTCTGAGAATGCACTGGTTTAGCCCTTTCAAGGATGGGTTTGTCATCTCCTGGCTTTGGAATTAGATGTAATTCTCAATAGCGTGATCCCAAAATATTTTTGTGTTGTGTATTCTGTATTAGGGGAAAAGACCAAAATGTGGAGTTTTGTCAACATTTTAGTAAGCTTATTGGCTAATTCTCTGGGATCAATATACTTTAAATATTACACCTATCTGATCAGTTTTTAGAATCTAATATTTTAAACATACATACATAAACGTACATATTTGTGTGTGTTAATGTGTGTAGTGCAAAATTGAAATAAATTGGTCCAGCTTCTTGTACTGTGAACTTTTCAAATATTATTTCATTATTTAATAGGAAAAATTAAATTGGATGAAGAAAGGCAAGGAATAATAAAGCTATCGGCTTTTCTATGTATAATAAAAGTTAATGGTGCATACTGGTATTTCTCTTTGATTATTTTAGACAGCAGCAGCTGCAAAAGCAAGTTCAGATTCCACAATTCCATGGTGAAGGAGCTACAAATTCACACACACTAGTTAATGACACAGGTATTGTTTTTGTTTGCCAGATTTCAACATTATTTTCCAGTTATTCTTTCAAATGATGAGCCAAGGATATCTTTTACTTTGTTTAATACATTTTACCAAATATCTTATTAGCTTTCTGTATTATTGGTCAGCATATCCTTCTGGGAAATGCCATCTTAAATTTTCAGAAAGCACTGCTGTTCTGCCCTTGGCAGTTCCATGGGGGATGGGTGTCTTCCAAAATACTATTTTGTGTTTTGTGTTTATTTTGAGCATCTACTTTATAGAGATTATATAGAGAATAGCAATGAAATACCAGTGTGTGAATGATACCCGGTTCTGTCGTTTCTCATCAAGTACAAGCATGGTGGTACTTGTTCTGAATTGATGCTTGAACTCTGTAATAAATGAGGACTAATAAACTGGAAAAAGAATCTGTTCAGTCTACTCTAAATTGGATCACTCCTTTTGATTAGATTTGTAACTTGGGAATGCTCATAGAATCAGTTCTAAGTCTAATGGTCTCAATGGCATAGGGTAAAATTCACCCTTAACTGCCAACCTATTTGGATGCCATAGATACTTAACTGCCATTAGCCGTATGTTGAAAATATGTTGCTGGAATTCAAAGTGCATTATATATAAGAGTAACTTCAGAAAACTCTACTTCGTGCAGAATGCACATTGGAACCAGCCATCTTGAATAGCATCACTGCAATGTTGTGTTAATTGCAGAGGTGGCTAGCATTTTTTTGCTTCACCTTTTCTGTTATTATTCACCTTTTAAGGTGTAAAAGACATAGGAACAGGTTACCAGAAGCAGCAAGTATATTTTGTGTGGATGATGCTTTCTGAGTATTATTCAAAGAATTAATAATGAAATAGAATAAATAACTAACTAGGCCAGTGAGCCATTTTGGTGTAGTGCTTAAAATGAACAACTAAGGTGAGCTAGAAAGCCTCACATCCTCACTGATTATAATATGGTTGGCTTCTTTTAGCCCAACGGGAAAGGTAGACTATAAATGTAATAGAATAAATAAAATATTTGATGCTTTTTTCTTTTAGAATTTTTATCAGCTTTTATAAAATTTATATCAGTTAAAATATTCAGACACAACTCAAAATATCTGAAAAAACCTTTCTGACAGCAAGAAGTTCCCCACTCCTGTCTTCAACTAGTACGCTATGAGCATCAGAACTAGATCTTTTTCTGTGTTTTTAAATTGTTGATCTTCTAAAACTAATATATTTTATTTTCTTGTTTCTTCTCAGGAGGTGATATGAGTGAAAATGATATGCTTCAAGCCGCTATGAACATGTCCTTGGAAACTGTTACAAACAGCTTGAATACAGAGGAAAGGAAATGACAAATACTTATATTTATTCTAATCTGAATGCTACATTCTGTATTAATTTTGTGTGGGTGGCATAAAGGTAGGGTTCATTTCATTGATGTACCAAAGCAAGATACAGTTGTTCGGACTGAGGATCAGAATTAAAACAACAATTTGGTTACTATATAATAAAATCTCATTAGTTTATGGTTAAACTGTTGACCTTCTGGGTAATTTCTATTCAGTCAGAAGAACAGTGAGAAAAGGGGTATTTAATATACAATAAGATCGCATCCAATATTTTTCTGATCCATAGATGTTCAGGTTGAGTTTATGGTATCTGCAGATCTTTGTATGGGGACCAGCTCTCTCAGTTGTGATGGCTTGTTCTTACAGGATGTATTCTTAACAGGAAGATCAAGCATCACCAGATTATAAAGCAAGGCTTTGGAACTTTGCTAAATAAGATTATGTGAAATCTAAAAATTTATAATTTCACATACATGCTCAAAGGCGTTCTAAGTATCATGTTTACAGTGCACTTCCAAGATTACAAATTACGGTAATAGACTGAATATAACACAAATCACCTTTCACTTTTGAGAGATATTTGAATTACATGCATGAATCAGTACGTCAGCTTAATTCTAGAATTTAATCCGTTAACAACATTTTGACTAAGAATAGCAAGAGATTTGCAGGCCTTCAAACCTATTTTGGAAGACTGTGGTAAAGTATTAACAATCATCATCATAAAATGGAACATCCTGCCTTTATTCTCCTGCTCCTCCAGATCTGCCTCCACTCATTCCAATCTTTCAAAGCTGATTTGATGGGCACACAGGAGGAACCCACTCCAATAGCAGACTCAAGACTTATTTCTTCCTTGTTTTGTTCTAAAATTGCCTTTAGTATTTTTTTACTAAATGTTAGGCCAATACTGGCTATGATGCACTGATCTAGTATATATTCAGCCAACACCTAGAATCTAATTAACTGAAGTCAAAAGTGTTGGATATAGTTAATAAATGTTCTTATTTCAGTTGGTATTAATATTTTATCTTCTGTTAAATATTTCTGTAAGTATTAATACAATCAAGCTGGACATAAGTTACCTTGTACTGAATCAGCTTATTGGTCCATTTAGGTTAGAATTATCTACTCTGGCAGTGATTCTCCAGTCTCAAGCAAGAATCTGCTATCTGAATTGCTTTTTAATGGAAGATAATTAGAATTAAACTGGGAATTCCTATATGTGTATCATGTGCTCTTGTCATTGACCAATAGCCTTTCCAAGATTCCATATTAATTTTGAAGTGAGGAAGTTAAAAAAGATTTTGATGCCGTGATTTCAGTGCCACGTTATTAATATGCATTAATAACATCTGAAATGAACCCTGCAGAGTTACTTATGTGTTAAAATGGATATACATAAATGAATGTGTATGAATATGTATTTTATCAGATGTCAATGAATGTCTTCTTGTAACAGATTTTCAGCTTTTCATGAATGTTCTTCATTCATGCACCTTACTGTTTATTCTGTTTCTATTACCAAGAGAAACTGGGAAGCAAATTCTGTAAGCTAGTTTTATTCTGATAGTCAAATGTTACATAACAAATATTGCAGGATGATTGAATTTGGCATTTTGTATTAAAGATAATTCATTTTAAAAATGCTTTAAGCACACATTCTGTTTACATATACATATTAAGGCTATAGTTTTTGATACAAATGATATACTCATTAAACCTATGGATACTTACCAGATATACAAAAAATCTTGTGAAATTGATTAGGTTTTGCAAATTATTTTAAAATCATTATATTGCGCCATGTTGCTGTATCATTCTTTGCTACTGTATGATTAGTAAATGTACACCGATTATGGTACTATAAAAATAATACAATATTAAAATTGATTTTGATAATATCTGTTTACAAAAATTATTTAAGTAAAGGGTTAAATATGAAAGCCAAATGCATCTTATTTTCATGTTCCATATGCTGTTGATTTCTGTGAAACTATTACAGAAGTACAAGCACTGCATTTTGGTCCAGGATAAATACTATAAGAGTGTATCTAGCTTTGCCAGTCAGTAAACTGAAGGTAGCTATTTTAGATCTGCCTAATTTATTTATTAACAAAAAATTACAATATTTACTGCACACTGTTTTGAAAAATAAACAGCATTAGTTACATAAAGCTACATGCATTCATTTTGTGTTTAAGCTACTATTTGAAAAGAAATATATGAAAAGATGTATAGAAGCCATGAAATGAAATCATACTAGTCTGTAAAAATCAGAATTTTATTTTTTCTTACTTTTCCAATAAATTGTGTCCTTGTGGACAAGTTGAATCTGCATGAATTTAGGTTCACTTCTTTCAAATGTACCTTTTCATCAAAGCAAGGTATCTTTTCAAAACATATACAGTATATACCAGTGGTGACGAACCTATGGAACGCATGCCAGAGGTGGCATGCAGAGCCATCCCTCAGGGTACGTGTGATGGCTTGAAGTGGGCCCATCCACCCGCCCATGTGCTATGGTGCATCTGTATTACCTTGTTTGGAGTGCAGATCAGCTGTGATTCATCTCTAGGGGTTGCACACACTTGCGTGGGGGTCACGGGGGTCACACGTTCATGTGCGGGTGGGATCATGCATGTGCATGAATGGAGGATATGTGTGCAGAGGCATGTCGGTTCCTACAGGCACTTGGGTCTATCCCTGCTCCCCTCGCTCACGGTTCAGTCGATGCCTTGGCGGAAGCATGGCATAGTGCAGCCGCCGAAGTGCTTGACCGGACCATTCCCTTGCGTCCCCTGACCCGATGCCAATCCCGTCGGGCTCCCTGGTTTTCCGAGGAGCTCCGGAAGATGAAGCGTCGGAGACGGGGACTAGAGTAAGGCTGGACGGCGACCCGTTCCTAATCCGACCGATCGCAACTGAGTTCTTTTACTAGATCTTATGTCGCGGCGATGGAGGTGGCGAAACGTAACTATTTCTCCACCCTCATCACGTCCGCTGAGAATCGCCCAGCGGCCATGTTCATGGTCACCCGCTCTCTCCTTAATCAGGAGTCTGCGGATGACCCTTTATGGGGACATGCTGAAGAATTTAGCCAACATCTCATAGACAAGATCACTTGGATCCGGGCCGGGTTAAACTCCGATTGGGCAGAGCCAGAGTGGGAGGAAACCAACGGACTTGAGCGAATATTCTGGGAGGAATTCGATCCTGTGACCCCCAAGACAGTGGACAGGATAATGGGGAGGCTGACTTCCACCACGTGTTTACTGGACCCGTGCCCCTCCTGGCTTGTATATGCGGCCAGGGAGGGCACCTGCAGCTGGCTCC
>JANHFQ010002635.1:63664-76845 GCA_032468035.1 Aparallactus werneri
CTTGTTTTTATGTTGCCCTGTAAGCCGCCCCGAGTCTTCGGAGAGGGGCGAGGTATAAATATACATAATAAATAAATAAATAAATAAAGGAGAAATTTCCTGATAGTTAGAGCAATTAATCAGTGGAACAGCTCGCTTGCAGAAGTTGTGGATGTTTCATCACTGGAAGGTTAAAAGAAGAGATTGGACAACCAGGAGTGGGTTTCTACTGGTTTGGCCCAGTTCAGAAGAATCGTTTGTTAAGTTAAGCTACCGGTTTGGTGAACTGGTAGTTCGGGTGATGAGTTGGGCCTGCCCACCCACCCCTGAGCTATTGTGTGACTTTTTACCCTTTTCCGAAGCTCAGCTGTTTGGCGTGGCAGCTCAGATTGCCTCCTGTCAGCTGTTGAGACTCTCCGGAGCCTCAGCAAAAGGTCTGTTTTTTGAATTAGTGAATGTAATGTGCATGCACGTGTGCATTCCCCCCCCTTTCCTGAAGCCCAACTGATCGGTGCGGAAGCGAGGATTCCCACCTGTCAGCTGTTGCAACTCTCCGGAGCCTCAGCAGAAGGTCTGTTTTTTGAATTAGCGAATGCAATGCGTGCGCAAAGTGCACACTTACCAAACCAGTTGTTAGACTGGTAGAAACCCACCCCTGTGGACAACCATTTGTCTGAAATGGTATAGGATTTCCTGCTTGAGCAGGGGGTTAGTCTAGGAGACTTTCAAGGTCCCTTTCCAACTCTGTTACTCTGTTAATTATAGAATCCTGAAGTCCTGTTCACGTTTCTCTGTCCTTTCTTATACTAAAGATAAGCAAAAGGTTCACCATCACTGTACTAGATTCTATAATTCACTCCAAGAAAAAAGTTCTGCTCAAAGGAAATCTGGATGCAATTGAATATTAGCACGGATCCCTGATTCACATATGCATTTGAACTGGAGAATTATGAGGAGGTAAGTACTTTCTAAAGTATGCAGCCACCAGATCATTCAGGGTAAGCATAAATGCATTGAATTCTAGTCCAGATTTATTCCAAAACCATGCTCAGATTGTTGAAATGCTGTGACTTGCAAAGAAACATATACCAAATTATGCACATTCTATGTCAAATAAGACAGCTTATCATTTGGAACAAAGTTATGGATTTCCTTCTGGCTTTTTTGCTACATTATCATGCATACCCAACACAAGTTATAATTTGTGAAAAGTCCCAGAATAGTAAATGCAGTTCGTGTCTGGGTACTTACTGGCTTTTGCACTTTGAAATGTAATTGAACAGGAACAAGTACAAGTGCAATTGAATATGTAGGCTAGAGGCACTAAGTTCCAGTCTCAAAGAGGTCATGCCAAAATGAATTTTTAAAAAGTATCCATAAAATGGCAACTAAGATAGATGTGAGCAATATTTAAATGAAATTGTTATGGATATAAGTCACTTGTCAAGCAGTCTAACCATTTCCAATATAAAATATATTTTCATATATAAAACATTGTTATTATTCACATCTAATGCCATGTTAAGGTACGATAACCTAGATATTTAATGTATATTAATGTACGTATTAAAATTCATTAATGTAGCTAACAAATCTCTTTTAAGGAAAAGGCTAGGAAAGACATTATAATTTTTACAATTCAATAAGTTGCATTAATAAGCATGAGGAGAAAACAATGTCTTTTTCCAAGTTCTACACTGACTCTTTTGTTCCCCCTTTCTTTACTTCCCTTTTTTCCCTCTCTCTCTCCCTGCAATCTGAGTGTCATTTGTTTTCCCCTTAAATGACATTTCAAATATTTTACCATAAATATAAATCATATCTCCTTTGGAGAAGGCAAATGACAAACTCAATTCAAGGTCTGTCTTACAGTATATCTATCCATTGTCCTGCTCCAAAGAGATGAACAGTTGCTTTATAGATTGTATTTGAAGGGTAAACAAAGAGGTTATTGGTGTTGCATCAGTTGGAACAGACAACCTCCCTAAATGTTGATGAATGTCACTCCCAACAGTGTCCCTTCTCTCTAGACCGATGTTTTTCAATTTAGCAACTTTTAAATATATGGACTCCAACTCCCAGAATTTCCCAGCCAGCATGCAGAATGTGGAATTCTGGGAGTTGAAGTCTTAAATTTTCTAAGGTTGTAAAACAATGCTCTAGACTTTAGTTACAAAACTCAGTTCACCCATTCCATGCAAAAACTGCCAAGTGTGTATGCCATCAAAATACAATCTCCTACCATTTTTCTATCCCAATATTGTATCTGAGTCCATAATTCACAGTTTGCATTGTCACTGCCCTCTCATTCTCATGCTAATTTCACTTCTGGCCTATCATTGCCTTTCACTTTATTATGAAGGAATTTCTGAAATAAAATATTGGCACAATTAGTCACTATGGTAATTAAAATATCAGTCATCAGCATGAAATATCTAAAAACAAGTGAGCAGCAACAAGCTAAGAAGAATACTAGCAGAACATATATGTAATAGGCTTACAGTGCCATCATGATCATATTTTTAAAATCTGAAGGCGGTGAGGAAGAATATTTTAGCAATTAATCCATGTATTTTCTCTCATCCATCATTATTTATAATTGCAATCTAGAAAAATAAATGCAAAATAAGTCTGCAATGTTTCTGAGTGTATTAAATGAGCAGGCAGTATGCCAACCCAACAAGGTAGATCAGACTAAGAAACTACTACCATATAGCTTGGGACTATTTTTATTATAACAGCTTGTTCCTGACAACTATAGCCTCTCATGAATATCCAAAGTCCATACCTTTATTGTTTGCCACACATGCTACAAGAATCTCACCAGATTGCTTGCCTTCCCCTAGGAATGACCAGTTAAGGCTTCTTGGATCTTGGGGGAAATCAAATTTTGCTGCTAGCAGCTACACAACGACTCCAAGCTAGGCGCTTGCTTGACCTCTCCTTCCAGCCTAGCTGGCAGTTTCCTAACACAGCTATAATAACAGAATCTTTCAAGTCTGATGCAAATCACTTTATCTTCATGTGAACTAGGGAGGGGCTTACCTGAGTTGTTTTCTCATATTACTTTCTTGGACTGAGCTCAAGCTCTTCTGATCTGATCTTTGCCTTGATGGCAGATCTTCATGTTTCTCAAGATGCCTATGCCCTCTACACATTATGAATTAGAGAAGCAGCAAAGAAAAGTTGATCTTTATGATATTTGGCATATAATTTTTAGGGGGTGTTTTTAGGGAAAGATGCTTGGGTAGCATATTTTCATCTGTTGAAGCATTTAGCTCAGGGTATTCATTGGCCAGAGGGCATATTATATTCTATACTATTCTATATTACAGAATATACATAGCATAGATGTCATAGGAGGCAGGATTACAAGAACTCAGATAAGTAGTTATTGACAATAACTACTGGTAGAATTATAACCACTGTGTCACAAAAAGGTGGAAGCAATTGAATAGACCAAACAAAAGTCCCAGTGAATCCCTACCACCATTGCCATATACAACTGTCCATAACCCTATTTGCAACTCCCAGCTTATCTTTATGGTGTTTTTTTTTGGATAGTGAACACCTTTCTAAACAAAGCATTACACCACAGCTACATAACATATTTTTATTCTCTAAGATTGCTTATGAGGTCCAGAGCTATTTTTGTAAATAGAAATGATGCATTTTGCTTTAGAATTTGCTGGGTTCACTTTTTTTTAAAAACGTATTTATTTGGACATATTTTTATACTGCCCTAAATCTGGGTGATACACAAAATACGCTACAGAAGCAGTCTCATAATAGAATAATATAGAATAGTAATAACAATAAAAATAAATGGCTATCTTTCATCTTCACTAGATCATAAAATTGTTGAAAGCCCGCGTAAAAAAAATTTTTTCAGCAATTTCCTGAAGTAAAGCACTGAACATTTTCCAAGTACATTGTATTCCATGGTGTAGGGGCCACAAATAAGACTTCCCTTGTAACCTGTGTCTTCCTCATCTTGTATGGTGGCTGGATCTTAAACAGTCTCATTTGCCTTGATGATTTGACAGTCAGACAAAATAATTGATGACTAGGTTAAGCTATTAATTTATTAAAACAAAAATCAGTGGATAGGGAGTTTTTATAGGTTCCAAATATTATCTTGGCCTAATAAGTGCTGCACTACATAGTTTCAACTAATTTGCACACCACCTAGAAAACAGTAGTTGTTGGGTGCTATAGATTAGGGAAAATGCATAAATGGAACCGTAATGAGTAGGTCTAATTTCTATTTGCTACACAGTTCTCCTTCCTCCAGCTACAGCATTTATTAACTTCAGCGAGAAAGAAAAAGAAAATAAGACATGTGCATGAATCTCACCTCAGACTCTTGTTCACCTTGAGCAATGGAGACCCACCAACAAAGTTGAACATTCCTCCTTGAAATGTTCAGCCTAGCCTTGGTTCATTTTTGGATCCCATAGATTCCATTGCAAACATTATTTTCCACACCTATATCTATTCTCTTCTCCAAGCACTCCCCTTTTTCTTCCAGTCAACACTCTTAATTCCTTTCCTCTCCCACAACCATGCAGGATAGACTGGACTGAGTTTGCCAGATTGCTTTAGGTGCATGGCAGAACCACAGAAAGAGCGGGCTAAAAATGCCAACTGAAAACTCTTAAAATTACCAGTCATCACAAAAGTGTGCAGGGAGAACAATATTTCAACTGATGATCTTGCCAATGTATAATGCAAGAAATATATTAAAGGATTACCAAAAGCTATTATAAACAGGAACCTGGCAGGCATACTTATAATGCTGGATGATTACAAGAAAACTTATTTTCATATTCGCTAATGCAATCATATCTGTTGGCAATTTTTTCATGCATGGTCCAATGCTGTCTAACATTGGCCAAGCCAGCTTGTTTATGTAGTTTAACTCGAATATGCTTTCCCTATTTTACTAATAGTATTTCCCCATCATATAATTTGAATTTAACAATCAAATACATTTTCTTGAGTTCACACACACACAAAAATTTGACATCAAATTATGAAAGCAGAACATTTTAACTTATTCTAGCCAGTTTTCCGAATATGCAGTATATGCCAGAGTGTTTTATATACAATACAAAAAAAGCATGCAATGAACTGAGTCCAACCCATTTACCATTTTGTAGACATTTTCATTATGAATTGTTTTTAACTACAAACTTCTCCCCATTTCATTCTGCCTCTTTTTACTAGAAATTGTGTCTTTCTAACTCACCATTCAGGACAATATTTCTTAATTATAACATAAATTGCTGGGCTTTGAGAGCATATTAGTTTGACTTACTATACTGGTAACAGGTTTTACTGTGATATGGTGAATGTTCAATTTTTACTGTATCATTGTTGTTATGATGGTGGTGGTGGTGGAGGAGGAGGACGAGGGCGAGGACAAGGAGGAGGACGAGGACGAGGAGATTTATATTCTGCCCTTCACCCAACAACTTGAGTTGTTGGGTGAACTTTGTCCCTAAACCAGAAATTCTCTTAAGTGAGTTGGGCTTAGAAAGAATGACAGTCACCAGCTAAATTTCCATTGCTAGGAGTTTGCTTGAATTTGATTCTCCCAGTCCTATCCATCTTAACCACCTCACTGGCTTTTCTTATCTCTAGTATTGTTAGAAAAACTATGGGGAATAAAATATTTGAAATCAAAATTAAGTTAGGTATCCATTCTTTCTATAAACAGCATAACTACTGTTCACGTCTTCTCCTCAAAGGAAATCCAGGACACACATTTGAAAATATGTGAATTGTTATAAAGGCTTATTTATTCAGGAAAGCGTGTTGGTATTGGCAAGGTAGGTAAGATGCTCTTCAAAAAAAGAGCCTCAATTATTATTCTTCCCAATTTTCCCATAACTAATGTCAAAATCTGCCTTGCAATTTCATAAGCATTTTCTTGCCCTGCAAAATAGGTTTGTGGTCTTCTATCTTTTTTGCTGGGTCTTCGAAATTTCTTTCAATTTTCTCTTCTTTTGGTGATTTTTTTAAAAAAAAAGTTTATTTCATTGCTGGAGATATATTAGAGTTGTGACTGTTGATGTCTTTTGTATTTTATATTTTTCTGCTTGCCCGCTTTCCAATCTGGAGGAAAAAAAATCCAGAGGAAGGAATTCCATCTTTGTGTTTTTTCTCATGATTTAGTTTAATTGTGGAATGCCAAAGTAGCTGCAGATCTCGGGAAAGATGTTTGTACAATGAAAGACAGACATCTCTACAAACTATTAACTGCCTTATAACTGAGTCCAAGAATAAAGTACAAGAAGATATTTCTCTTTGGAAAGAGATATGGCAAAAATTATTTTATCCAATTGAACTGGTAGGGAAAAATGCATATTTTTCCACATTGTATTACTCAGAACACTTAACCTCTGCAGATATCCATTCTTTATTGTTCTATCATTGAAAGGAACACAGAAATACAAAAAAGTAATAGGATCAGAAGGGAGGGATCTAATTAGTTACAAATAGTCTTCAACTTACTGCTGTAACGGAGCTTCTTATATCATTGGAAGTCAAGATGATCATAATTTGAGGCACTGAAGTTACCAGACCTGATTTTACTACATTTTGCACAGCAGTCATTAAGTGAACATTGCAGTCATTAAGTGAGTCAATGTATTTCCTATGGGCCTTTTTTGTTGTTGGAATCTAGCCCAAAATGCCAGAAACTAGCAAACAGCATAGTAAATCAAAAGCAAATTATAGTAAGTTTGAAGGGTCACTGAGTGACTGGTCGTTAAGCAAGGACTATCTGTAATACTGTTTTCACAGTGAGAACTTGATATTCTATTTCTAGTTATGCTGTCAGTTTCAGTAACATACTGAAGACTATTAGGAGATTCCTATAGATTAATTGAAGACAAGATTGATGGGCAGATGTCGCAGCTCTTGAGCCTGCTATCTCTGTACCAACTAAGGAAATAAATCATATAACACTTTATCTTACCATAGCCCAACCATTGTTTTGGATTACTAGTGATTTCTCCTCAAATTACTCTACCTTTTACCATTATCACTCAAGCTGCCAGTTGATAAGAACCGTCCTGTAGGATCAGGCCAAGGCCCATCTTTGTCCAACTCTCCCTCCCTCCTCATAAAAGCCAACTTGGGTACTTGCAAGAAATGTAATAGTGGTATGATTGTGGTTACCTATTGGTTCACTTACTCACTCACTTATTTGTGGAATTTATACATGGCTGCTCACTAATCTGCTTCCAACATAGGTCCTGTTCTTTATAGTATTTTCTGAAATGCCTGACACTTTTTCAAAACAGATGCTGCCCAACTTTTTCAACTTTTCAATTTTTTCCAGGGATCAGCTGAAAAATGGCTCTGGCACCTTTGTTATATCATACACCAGTAGCCTGGTTTCTGTTCAATTCAAATGGAGCTCAATTCTCCTGTGTAAATTCAGATTACCAAAAAATGGCCCAGTGCCTAAGAAATCTAAATTCCTCTGCCTGTCACGATTGCCTCATTCATCCAAAGGGACCCTTGAGCAGAGCTTGTCTAGTTGGCCTTGGGTGTAGAACTGGCAGCATTTCTGAGAATACTGCTTTGGCAGTCCCAGACATCTATCAAATATCTAGCAAATAACATGGGATAGAAGTCATTTCTAAAAATTAATGTGTGGTAACAGTGTACATTCGTAAATGCTAACTGGTTAGCTTTCAATAACGCAGAAATTGCTTACCAAATATAAAGCCCATACAAACAGATTTTCAACAAGGTTTGCTTGCATACTGCCAATTCCCAGAATGTCTGGGCAGTTATGAGTGTTAACTTAAAATTCAAGTACATATAAAAGTGACAAAATAAAAAAAGGATAAAACTCCCAAATCCATATATCATGTGTCTATGAACCCTATAACATCCTGTTCCTGTGCAAGCTGGAAAAGGCATATCTTCACCATTTTGAATTGTCCTGAAAGAGTTAACAATGATAAATCGTATTGCTTTATATTAGAAATATATAGATTTATGAAATTGAAATGAACAACATTCATGAAATTTTGTAATAAGTTATTCACTGATTACCTAGGATAAATACAGAGTTCTCCCAGACAATCAGTCTGACTCTAGAATTGTTCAGGCAGTTCTGGTTTCACTACCACAAACTTATGTCCTCTAAAGTGAGAATAAACCTCCCTGAAAAAATAAATAACATTTATTTTAAAATAAAGTTGTTGTTTTTTTAAAAAGTATTGGTCTCCAAAAGGGGCTATCATCCAACTTCTAAATTAACTTAAATTTATTTTAAAATAAATAAGGCCATTTTATCCATGTGTGAAACATCATTTCTCCATATGTAAAAATCATCAGTTACTATGCCCATAATGATAATAGCACATTTCATAATTAGGAATAATATGGTAGAATTACTAAAATTGTTACAATTTTGCCTGATTATTAAGAATGGTTTCCTGACAAAGAAAATCTGTCACATTATAACATAATCTATGATTTTAATGGTAAAACCAGGAAATATATAACCCTAGGGAGGTTGCGAAGATGCTATTACAATTGGGTAGTTATTTCATTCTAGTAGTCTATTACCAATGAATTCTTGATATCTTAGAAATTGTCCCCATTATTTGATGAGTAAAACATTAACTGCACAGGTTAATTCCAGCTGACAGATTGAAATGGTCATTTAAACATCTCTGCTTCTAAGAAGTTTGGGTTATAAGAAGACAAATCCACTGCTATTACAATCCTTTAGGATCCCTGACATTTCTCAATCTGAGTAATTTGCTGCTGAAAAAGACTCCTTGAGAAAATTCCAGGCAACAATTCACCTGCTTCCCTCATGGAATATTATAGAGCCAGATAATATTACCTGCCATCTTACTCCCAGACATTTTGCCTTCACTTCTAGCATTTTGATTCTTTCATGGGAAAAATGGATTGGGAAGAAAAGATGAAGGACAGTCACATTGATAGATAGCATAAAGAGGAGACTTGTGGTCTATGTTTTTGGAGAACTTAACATTGATTGATTGATTGATTGATTTGATTTATGTGCCACCTATCTCATCTAGAAGCGATTTTGTTCTATCAGTTGCCCTCTAAGAGTTAATTCACATAGTTTGCTGTAGCTTCTTTCTGCCTGGAAGATGTGTACTGGGTAGAGGCACATTGATACTGCCCATATTCTGCTGTGCGCTTTCTAAAGGTGGTGCTTTAAGTTTCCTGACACTCACTCACTCACTCACTCTATCATCTATCTTTCTGTCTATCTGTCTGTCTGTCTATCTATTATCATCTGTCTAAAATTTGTATGTACACTATTTAAAAATATATTCAGAAAATATACCTATAAGTGTCTTTTTGTTGTTGTTTGTTGTGAAGTCCTGTCCGACCCATGGACAATGTTCCTCCAGGCCTTCCTGTCCTCTACCATCCCCCAGAGTCCATTTAAGTTCACACCGACTGCTTCAGTGACTCCATCCAGCCACCTCATTCTCTCTCGCCCCCTTCTTCTTTTGCCCTCAATCTTTCCCAGCATTAGGCTCTTCTCCAGTGAGTCCTTCCTTCTCATTTGGTGGCCAAAGTATTTAAGTGACCGAATTAGTAGACCAGAAAAATGCTGTGGACATAGTATACTTAGACTTCAGTAAGGCATTTGACAAAGTAAACCACAACCTACCTCTTGGTAAGCTAGAAAAAGATGGGAGAAATAGCATCACCATCAGATGGATTTGTAAGTGGCTGACAAACTGTATTCAGCAAGTAGTCCTTAGTGGTATTACAACTATATGGAGGGAAGTAAGCAGTGGAGTACTACAAGGCCTGGTACTCTTCAATATCTTCATAAACAACTTAGATGATGAAACATCAGAGGAACTTATCAAATTTGCAGATGATACTAAACTGGAAGGAATAGCTAGCCTAACACCCTACAAGATAGGCTCAAGTTACTGATGGATCTTCTCACACTTGAACACTGGTCCCTATCTAACGAAATGAAATTCAGTGTAGAGAAAAGCAAAGTCTTACACTTAGGCAAGAAAAACCAAAAGTAGATGAAACCTGGCTTACTAGCAGTAAGTGTAAAAGGGATCTTGCAGTCCTGGTGGACAATCAATTAAATATGAGTAGCAGTATGCGGCAACAGCCAATGCAAACCTAAATTGCATTAACAGAGGGATTGAATCAAGATCACATGAGGTACTACTGGTAGTACCACTGTATAAAGCAAGGCCACACTTAGAATACTGCATCCGGTTTTGGTCACCACACTATTAAAAAGATGTTGAGACTCTAGAAAAAGTGCTGAGAAAAGCAATAAAGATGATAAGGATCCTGGAGCCTAAAACATATGAAGAACAGTTGCAAGAATTGGGCATAGCTAGTCTAGTGAAGAGAGGAGAGACATTATAGCAGTGTTCCAATATTTGAGAGGCTGTCTCAGAGAGGAGGGGAAAATTTATTTTCCAAAGCACTTGAAGGCCAGACAAGGAACAATGGATGGAAACTGATCAAGGAGAGATTCAACCTAGAAATAAGGAGAAATTTTCTGAGAACAATCCACCCATGGAACAGAAGTTGCCTTCAGGAGTTGTGGGAGCTTCATCACTGGAGGCTTTCAAGAAGAGACTGGACTGCCATCTGTCAGAAATGGGGTAGGGTCTCCTGCTTGGGCAGGGGGGTTGGCCTAGATGACTTACAAGGTCTCTTCCAACTCTGTTATTCTGTTCTGTTATTCTGAGATTCTGGGATTTCCTAAATTGGAATTCTAGGATAGCCCTGGCAAACTGAAAAATACAGAAATATCCAAATAAGGAAGTGATAGGCAGTAGAGGTAAGCAGAGCTGGGCAACTGACTTCTCTGATCAGTGCCAGCTCTGCAGAGTCACTTCTGCATTCTTCCTATAAAGTTCACCTGGTTTACAGGTCCAATTGTTTGGGTTTTTTTAATGGGAAGTTGAATTGTTCCGAATGTGAGGCCTCCTATTTGATTTACTCCCGAAAACCCTTCAGCAGATGAAAATGCCTAGTTGACCATGTGAAGCTAAGCAGAATCAGGCCTGGTTGATACTTGGATGGGAGACCGGCAGGAAATATCAGGCCTATTCCAAGTAATTGGATTTTAAAAAAAAAATCCAAGAAGCCCTAAAGGAGTCAAGTTAAGTTTGAAGGGATTAGTCCTTTACTTACATGAATTCATTTAGTGACTGTTCAAAGTTGTAATAGTACTGAAAAAGTGACTTACAACAATTGGTCCTCACACTTACAACTGACACAATGCCCCTGGGTCCCATGATCAAATTTTGGACGATCTGGCATCCTGCATGTATTTACGATTGTTGTAACATCCTGGAGTCATGTGATCAATATCTGCAACCTTCCCAGCTGCCTTCAGACGAGCAAAGTCAATGGAGCAATCCTAACTTGCTTAACAACTGTGTGATTCATTTAACAATTGCAATGATTTGCTTAACAACTGTGTCAAGAAGGTTGTAAAATCGTTCGTGACTCACTTTAACAAGTGCCCTACTTAGCAATGGAAATTCTGGTCCCAGTGGCTGGCTGGGGAATTCTGGGAGTTGAAGTCCACATATCTTAAAAGTTGTTGAGATTGAGAATACACTGCATTGTAATAATGTGAAAATCCAGTGTAAGGACGCAACTATAAACCAGTGGGCTTTGTGCCCTGAATGGCTTGGCACACCTTTCATTACTTTTCCACCAGGCATGGATGGCCTGTGACACGATCGCTCTGCAGAAGGAGAATCTCCTGACTTGCTAATTTGGATAATTGAAAAAGTCGCATTTGAGAGAGTTCAACTGAACAATCTGTACAGAATTTTTGTTCCAGTGCTTTTAGCCAAACGTGCTCCTCTCCCCACTCCCGATCTTCCACCATGTATATATTTCAAAGCTTATTCTTCTGTGTGTCTCTTCTTTGTCCCCAACACAGATCCTGGCTTGTCTCGGAAGGTTACATTTCCAGTCCGGGAGATCTTTCTCCCCAGTGGTCTCCTGATAACACCCTTTCTGATTTGGAGGCCCAAGGAGATATCAGTCCCAGCCAAGAACTGCAAGATGAATCTCTAGGACCTTCCCACAGCACGTCTGGGATGAAAATCCAATCCAGGAGAGACAATCGTGATTTTTTACATTCTCCTTTCTTGGATTTGCCTCTTGGGGGACAGCCCAGCCTTTCAGAGACCTTAAACTCAACAACGAAAGGCGGAAATCTTCCAGATCACAACCTCAGTCCTACAGCGTTACCCTTGTTGGCTGAATCTGAAAACCTCCACCCAGAACCTGTCTTGGAGGTCCCACATTCAGAGGGGAATAAGGAGGAGAAAACAGATGGGGCCAATGAGATGCCGAAAGAGCTGGCTTTGTCAGAACTGGCAAATTTAGAGGAGGAGGTGGTTCTATCTGGAAATGATGTTTTAGAGCTGCCTGGTTCCTCCACATCAGAGGAAATGCCAAATTCAGGAAAAGTCGATGGACGAGCTGAACAATCCCCTTGGGTTGCGTTGGTAGCCGTCCAGAACAGCCCTGGGCCCAATTCCATTCCGTTGATCATGATTCCAAGCAACAGTGACCGAAGCCAGCTGTCACGTGGGCCTGTCGCCAGATCTCTAGTCACAGAGGAAGCGTGCTCAGTCCCTCCGAGGCTGAACATTCAGGCTCTCCCAACTTCTCCCGAGGAGTACAAGACGCCTACCTCTTACTGGAAACGGCGTGCCAAGCTCCGCTCCTCCTTGGAGCAAAGCACACCGCCACATCAGGGCTTGATCCCTCTCCCCGAGGCTCCATCTCCCTGGCTCTCCTTGGCCTTGCCGCTCTCTTTCTCTCCCCACGTGGGTGACCCAGATCTCCATGCTCCCGAAGCGCCAGCCCTGCTCCTCCTTTCCCGCTTTTCTCAAGCGGAGGATCCTAGTCGGAGTTTGGTGACGCCAGACACGCTGCAAGGACTGTTGCGTTACATCACTGGAAGTCCTTCCCCTTCGTCCCGCTGCCTTCGGCTGCTGCATCGTCTCACCTGCAATCCGGCTTGCCTGGAAGCCTTCGTGCGCTCCCACGGGCCCTCGCTCATCAGGGCTTGGTTGATACTGGGTGTATCCCCTGAGCAAGCTGCTGCCGCCATCACTGGGGAAGCCGAAGAAGAGGGGGCAAGCGGTTCGGATGATCCTGGGAGATTC
>JANHFQ010002635.1:115647-126646 GCA_032468035.1 Aparallactus werneri
GTACATTTAAAGGGAAGTAAAGACTCTATTCTATTCTACTCCACTCCACTCCACTCCACTCCACTCCACTCTATTCTATTCTAGAGCTTAATTCCACTAACCTGGTTGTTTGAAGCTGGGCATTTTGAGGGAAGGGGAGATGGTGGATAGTTATCAAGTCTATCTAATAGTAGACGATGAAAAGCACCAGAGAAGTGGTCATGAAGCCAACTGCAGTGGATAAACAAGTACTTGTTCATTTAAATTCAAGGAACTTCGTAGACTCCTCTACAGCCGGGAGACATCAAGCAAGCTGTTTAGTACAGCAGTTTTCATGAATTGAAGCAGGGCTTTTAAAATCCCATAGGGGCTGAAAATGTAAATAAGGTAAAGTGAGCCTTTAAATTATCTGTGCACACACTACTCTACCTACAGCATTTTGGGTTGCTCCGCTGACTCAAAGCAGCTGCCAGTTCTCTGTGCAATGCTCAGCGCCTTGCTAACTGATCTGAAGTCCCCGAAATGTGTTATCTTTAATGCGCCTCTAATTTTGCTACAAGCCTAGTATTTATAGCATCTTTATTTATTTACAGCTAATTAAGCTGTTGAATTTTTTCCTAATTTTTTTAAAGATAAAAGTACATCCAGAACTCTAATGAATGTGAGAGAGAAAAGTCTTGCTTTAGAGCACAAACTCTTATTTTGTAACATGTAAACAAAAGTTCTCCTACCCTGCATTATTATGCATAATTACTGTAGATTTGAAAATCTGTGACAATTCTAATTATATATTTACACAAATAGCTTACAGCGTGTCTCATTTTTTTTAAAAAAAATCCCATTAAAAATAAAATGGCAGAAATGAAGAGATAGAAAGAGATTAAGATTCAGAAAAGGACTGCACTAGATATTTATTCTTATTTCTTTGTTTCTTTTTGAGCAATGTATAAAACTAGGTCACTATTGCTGCAGAGATGAAATCACAATTTAAGGAAGATATGTCTGGTAGGTGAATTGAATTGAATTGAATTGACAAATGTGACACAAGGAATTTGTCCCCGATGTAGAAGCTGTCAGTGTACATGCAAAGCTACAGAATAATGATAATCATCACCCAGGAAATCCTCGACTTATGACCACAGTTGTACCCAAAATTTCTGTTGCTAAGTGAAACATTGTGAACTGAATTTGCCCCATTCTGTGACTTCTCTTCCCACAGTTTTTAAGTGAACCACTGCAGATTAAATTAGTCAAACTGTTGTTAAGTGAATCTGACTTCTCTATTGGCTTTGCTTGTCAGAAGGTCACCAAAGGGAATCCCTTGACCCCGGGACACTGCAACTGTCATAAATATGAGTCAACTGCCAAGCCTCTGAATGTTGATCCCATGACCGTGGGGATGCTACAACAGTTGTAAGGGTGAAAACTAGTCATAAATCATTTTTAGTGCCATATTACCTTTGAACGGTCACTAAACGAATTGTTGTAAGTTGAGGACTACCTGTAATACCAAAAGAGGGGGAGAGTAAAGAAGATAATAATAAGAAGTATAAATAATAATACTACAGCCATGCTAGATGGATAAATACACACAGACATTATGCTGGCAAACCAACCAGCAATCGTATTTCCATTAAAAGTAGAGACACACCCCAGTGAAAATGAAGGGCATCATTCTTTACTGCTATATCAGCCAACCAAAAACAAACTTGTTTTAATCTTCCTTTGTTAGATACACATCTTAAAGAAGACATTATCAGCATAATCCCTTACTTGGGTTCTAAGATAGGGAACTTGGCTTACTTCCAGTGCAATACAAAATTACCACAGACTCCATTCTAAATTCACCTTAGTCTGGAGATAGAATAAATTTAGGCCTTTGCACAGAGATTCCCTTATGTAAACATACACTACTTTTATAGCTCTTTTTCACTGCCAGTGGAATTAATCAAAATCAATTTCTCCTGACATTGATTGTCACACAACAGATTTTTTTAATTACTCGATTATTCATTAGTTGATTATAAGCATCTTGTTGTCCTAACCCCACCCAATTTTCAGTCACCAACTTTATTGCTGAAACGTAACTGTTCTGTGTGGATGGATGTAGATGTGATTTATTATGGAAGTGGTTTAACTTGGGCTATCTGAGCAGACGTTTTCTTTGAATTACCATAGTTTATTTTCAATGTATTGTGTGTATTCATATGATTCACCAAACCATATTCATACTGAAATAAGGAACCTCTTTGTCCAACTAAAACCATGTACCAAGATTATATATATGTAACATTGAAATTGCTCTGCCATCAATGCTAGCATTAAAGGCTAGCCTAAAATGTGGCTACATATTTGAAATATATATTCTTAGGATGCTTGGAGGATAATTTCTAAAGGAAACTAATGAGAAATTGATATTGGCAGTTGCTGCTTTATGTGTCAACCTAGTTGATCAGGAGATTGCAGTTTTAATAAAGAATATTTTAACTCATTGGATGAGTCAATATTTATAGTTTTATTTCCTAAGAATCAAGAAGTTGCAATTTCTATCACGGGAAGAATTTATAATATTGTTTTGCTTTAAATACTCATAGAGGACAGAGCTTGGCAAATTTCCAAAGAAATGACAACAGCTTACCTATGAAAATGTAGTGATATAATTCACAAAGAAGTGTACAGTTTCTACAGTTTGAAGATTTTTTTTTAATCATGCTGGTGATTTGTCATGCTTTATATTTCCAAAGCAGTATGTGGTTTGCATCTTGGGCAGAGTGTAGAAGCAAAATGTCACATTGTTTATTTCTGTGCCATTTACTTATCTCAAAAATAGCACAGAATTTTTGCAAGGATCAGATCTGTCTTTAATAACAGTCAGATCCATGCCTTTGCGGAGCAATGGTGTTTCTACACCAGCCAAGCGAGCTACACAAAAGGGAAGCTGAAATGTCTTATGACAATTTTGTCATAACCAGAAAGGGAAAAAAATCATCTGAAACAACAGCTTCATTTCCTAATAAGAATAAAGTAAGTACAGTATATTTGTGATTTCAGTCATATGCCAGTGACTTTTTAAAAAGTCACTATCAGATGAAAAGGAAAGATAGAGACAGAACAACCAACTGGGGAAAAAATGATCATAAGTTTTCACTTAGAGATATGAGGGAAACCAGCTTGCCTATGTCAGCAATTCAGCCCTTACCTCTACTCTTCATTGTCAAATCTGTGATCAAAGTGTCCAATCCAGAAGTGACCTAAGCAGTCAAACATTTTTGTTCAGTGAAACTTGCAGATCTCTAAGGGCTGATTTCAAAGAATAAGGCCTGGCAATACCTCAAGCTTTTAGTGATTAATAAAACTCTGAGCATGTCAGCAGGAGTTTCTGCTTCACGTTCTTTTAGCTTCCACTGTTTCAAGGCAAATATCCAGAATGGACAGATTTTGTAAATACATTATTTAATGTGTGATTTTGAAATATACATTCCATTCTTCTTTGTGCCCTGATTGACAAGTGCCAAGTCACTACCAATATTTTCATAATTCATATCCTAAAGATGAGGACAGTCAAGGGATAAATCTCTTCCCTCCATGGATCAGAGAAAATATTTCATGCATGATGGACTTAACTAGAGGAACTCCCAAGTTGAGGTGGTATATAAAAGTCTGTGAGAAGAATACAGGTAGTCCTCAACTTACAACAGGTCATTGAGTGGTTGTTCAAAGTTACAAGGCACTGAATAAAGTGACTTATGACTGTTTTTCACATGACCTTTGTAGCATCCCCACGGTCAAGTGATCAAAAATTCAGATGCTTGGAAATTAGTTCACATTTATCACCGTTGCTGCCTCCCAAGGTCATGTGACCAATTTTTGTGACCTCCTGTCAAGCAAAGTCAATGGGGAAACCAGATTCACTTAATAACTGGGTTACTAACTTATCCACTGCAATGTTTCACTTAACCACTGTGGCAAGAAAGGTCGCAATATGGGGCAAAACTCACCTAACAAACATCTCACTTAACAACAGAAATTTTGGGCTCCAAAAATTGTCGTCGAAAGTCAAGGACTACCTATATATGAAATAGAAGAACATAGCCTGTGACTCACCAAACCTCTAGAATTTGTCCCAAAATTGCTACACAATTTAGAAATGGGCCAAAATGTCAATTTTTAAATATATGACTAGTATTTTGTGTATTAATTTAAGCCTTTAAATATCATGTTTATTTTAATTAAAGGTTCAAATTGTAGCAATGAATGCTTTTAGTCTGACCCAGCATTCAAATTCCAATTATTTAGTATGACAATACCCTGCTTTATACTACTTCATACTACACATTTATAAATAGGTTTCACTACATTGTAAATAATTCTGGAACTGTGAATTTAGTAGCACACCTGAAAAGGGTTCAAAAACTGGTCAGCACTGAGTGAAGATGAGCTCCATGGTTTTGGGTTGAAACATCTGACTAGTCTACATCTACTTGTTGCCAACGTTCACAACCTACCTCAAGGAGTGAAACTGAACTTTGTTGATCTATGGTAATAACAACCTGATAATGAAAGATCCAAGAAAAGGAGCAGCGCTAGCCAATTATTGGCCAATTCCTCCTTACTAATAAATGTCAAGTTGGTAACTGAAACTGTATGAAAAAAAACCTCATATGGCATAGAATATGCTAAACACTGTCAATACAGTGTAAATACAGGCAAGATATTGCAATGAAGCTTGTACTGGACAAATATGCCACGATTACCATCAAATGGGAAAAAATAGTGAAATCTGAAGGAATAAAGATGCTCTATGGAAATGACACTAAGAGCCTGGACAAAGAAAAAAACCGCTATGGGTACCTTTCAGATGAAAACATCAAGCACGTTGAAGTCAAGAAGAAGCTAGGACTGTAAATATATTATGAGAGTGAAGAAGTCCAAACTTTAGAGTAGAGGAACAGTAGAGGAAATGCTACTGAAACAATTAATCCCACGAAATAGACAAAGTAATAGAAAATGAAGACATTAAAATGCTCTGGGACTTTAGAATTCAAACAGGGAGATCAAACACTCCCTGGATGTAACTAATTTTGATAAGAAAGACCAAAAAAGGCTGGATAGTGGACATG
The DNA here is from genome assembly GCA_032468035.1 of Aparallactus werneri. NCBI lineage: Eukaryota > Metazoa > Chordata > Lepidosauria > Squamata > Lamprophiidae > Aparallactus > Aparallactus werneri. The sequence continues at coordinate 120,747 of JANHFQ010002635.1, forward strand.
GTGGTACCTGGAAAGAGCAGAAGAGAAGAGAAAGAACCGAAGAAAATCACAAAATAGGAAGACCTGCAAACAGAAATAGAATGACTGTGGCAAAAGAAAGAAACCATAGTACAAATAAAAATAGGTGCCTTGGATGCCATCCCAAAACAACTGGCACATCACTTAAACACCATCAGCTTTATTTGGAAACCTTATATTCTGCAACAGTACCTTTAACACCATCAAAGAACAATATGTGCCTATCCCAGGATCCTTGAGAAAGGTCACAAACAAATAAATAAAATGCCTTTTTGGATGAAAACTGTCATGAAATTGCATTCATTCATTCAATTTAGAGCAGGGCTGTCAAACTCGTGGCCCACAGGCTGGATGCATCACACACTAATCATGCCCACGCCCAATTTAGTGAAGGGGGAAATAATCACAATACATCATGTGACACCGCCATGACGCCATGAGTTTGACACCCCTGATTTAGAGGATGGACTTACTAGAGGATTTGTGTAGATATTAAACAGAAGGGGAAGAGTACGAAGACCTGAAATATCCCTTAGATGAGAGGCTGTCAAAACTCTCTAGTCATCAACATTCAGTGGAACTCTCACTGTGGTGTGCTGCTACCTGACCACTAGGTGGAGGTACCTGTCTAATGCCCACCTAGACCACCCACTAGGAGGTGGAGCCAATGCCCATCTAAATAAGGGGCAACTCACTCACCTCCATGTGCTTCCCATGCTTTTCTACCATGTAACTAAGTTGGTTGGACATGCCTGTTGCATGTCTCTATTTGTAACCCTTAATAAACATTTGATTATTCTTACAGTATCTAGTCTCCTGCTCTATGTGGCAGCTAGCTATCCAATCATCTATAGAGTAAATCCTCTGACAATTGATAGCACAGGTCTGGTTGGATACCATAGTTAGGCTAGCCCATAGGAACAAGGAAGATCCCATCTGGATCAGAGAAGAACCAGAAGAAATCATCTTACCAGTGAAGCTCTCCAGTTGAGACCAGGGATCATTGAGCTAGAGAGGCAAAGCACTGGTCTACCTCCCAGCTGAAGATGACATCAGAAGCAGAAGACTGATCTGGGCCATCGGTTACTCAGGATGCCATCGGCAGGGGAGAGGCAGATGAAATCGCCACAGTCATAGAGGTCACCAACCAGAGGGTGAACACCAGCACTCAGAGGAAGAGTGCTGAGCAATGCTGGCATCCTTCCTCATGGTGGGGACAGCGGTAGCAGTGGAGAAAGCAGCGGTGGAGAGGGCAGCGGCGGCATGGGCTGTGATGAGTGGAGAGTCCGAAGTCAACTCCTGACTGAGTTTAGGGCCAATAGCAATGCCAGAGATGAAGCATGCCCATCGGAGGCTGGCTCCCACCACTCAAGGACAGACAGCATGATCTACCTCGCAGTGAAGGTACCAGCCAGGAAGAAAAAGGTGTGAAAAAATTCAAAAAGACCGGCAACCTTCAGTTCGAAAATGATGGTGGTGGCTACTTCTGCCTCCAACATGGCGGCACCCAGTGGGACTAGGCCAAAGCCTAACTCCCACACTGGGGGCCCGGGAAAGCCATCCCAATGGTAATGGGAGGCTCACTGGGGCCAGCTGCACAAGAAGGCGACCTGGAGGGAACCATCAGCATCCCTCCAAGCCTCCAGGGAAACCCAGCATGAGACCACCGAGGTTTCTGGAGGCAAGCGGTGTGCACACCGGCGATCTGGCAGCACTGAAGACTACTGTGGATCAGGCCAACACTGGAGCTTCCCCGCCTACTGGGGATGCTATCTGGGCAACTGTGAGTGCATTGCTCGTGGCCCTCAAGATAGACCAACCCCCCAGAGTTGCTTTGGAGGAAGCGGCTGGAAAAAAAAGAAATGCCACAACAAGGGATAAGACTGTCAAAAGGAATGCTGTAACTGGACAACCCATCAGGACCCACAGCAGTGTTGGTTCCTTGAATGCCTTCGGCTCCAGTTCCAGTGATGGCGATTCCAGCGGCGAGGCCTCCGATGACTCGGATGGCGAAAGCATCCAACAGCGAAGCCTGGTGAAGCGGTGAGTCATCACTCCCCTTCTATGTTCTCGTGGTCGTCCAGGTCCTCTTCAGAGTCTTCAGGGTCCAGCCGCTCCAGCTGGACCCATGGTGCAGGCCCCAGGCCTGGGCTGGGCCTACAGCAGGAGCCAGGAGAGACATGTCCTACCTCTCCAGCTCCCGAAGCAAACTGAAGTTGGAGCGTGCATGGAACAGCAACTTACCTGGACATGCGTGGAACAGCATCTGTCAAAACCAGCTGGCTGTCAACAGGCAGGCTGCTCCACGCTTATGGATACCAATGCCTTTTAGCCCTGCAATAAAGGAAAAATACAAAATTAAAAATATGGGATTTTTTCAACGGAATTTTTCTACAGCAATGCCTACAACCATTAAGAGGCTACAGCTGGGGGGGGGGGAGTATTTTCTGGAATGATCCAAAGATATTCAAATAATTCTTATGAGGGAAAATACTTTGGATTTTTTTGGATGCAACTCCTGATTTGCCTTGGAATTACAACATCGATATCATGCATAAGAGGGCATTTTCCACACTACTTGGTTCCATGGATTCTGCCCTATTTGCCAGCATGCCTGATGGGCTTAGTGTTAATGAGGTTTGGCTTTTGATATATAGCTTATACCACAGTGATAACATTGGGACCACAAGCAGACTCAGGATGTTTTAATAACCTTAAACTTAAGCCAGGGGGTAACATGAGGGAACATCTGGCTAAAATTTAGTCCATGAGTGTCGAACTTATCCAAAGGGGTCAGGTTGTCACTAAGAAAAATGTTATAAGTGTTATGTTAAGGTCTCTAGACAGCTTCTAGGCACCTTTTGTACATTCATTAGAGGGATTAAATGAGAACCACCTGACTGTCAGATATTTATCTGGCAGATTTATAGAGGAAGATAGAAGAAGCGGGAGGATAATTACCAACCAAAACAGTATCCTAGGGAACATAGGCACCACAATGACAGGAGGCCAGAAAAAAGTTATGAAAAGGTCAATACTTTTATCATTGTGGGTCTGAGGGGCATTTTAAAAGGGAATGTCCTCAGCTTGATAGATCAAGCTCTTCTGATTCAGAACAAAAGGGGAAATGGAAAAGAAGGGGTTGTGAGCATGGCAAAGGCCAGCCATGGTATACCCTGCCATATGTATCCAATGTGAACAGGGCTTACAGTAATGATTACTCTCCTGGTGAGAGTGATAGGATGTGGATGATGGATTCTGGTGTTTTTTCTCACATTGCCAGCTTGAAGCAGGCATTTAAAATACTTAAACCCTTAGAATCATCTGTAAAAATGACCAACGGTGTTGATGCGCAGGTCACAGGAAAGGGGTCTGTCAGTGTGCCTGGCTTGGGGGACATTAAGGAAGTGTTGCATATGCCCGGCATCACAGGCAATTTGTTAAGCATGCTAGATCTCTGCGAAGACACAAGCATTGCTGTAACTTTTAGGAAATATGGGGATAATGCGGTCTATGTAAAATGGAATGGCACTAAAATTGGTACAATTCACAAGATTGGGGGATTGCCATATTTTAAGGCATTGGAAGAGACAGAAGCTCTAGAACAAGGGAGCAAGGGATCTAAGAGAGCAAAACCCAAGAGAGAAAAGGAAGCTCCCAAGGCCAACAGTGAAGTGTCCAGTGATGGCAAGAGCAAGCTTGAAATGGTGCCAATAGCCATACGCAGAGATGACACTACAAAAGGGTCTAGCAACAAGGCTAAGAAGGGGAATGACTGTAGACCTAAGAAGGGGAATGATTGTGTCTTACCTGCATCAGAGGAAGCAGTCTAATCAAGTCAAGGGGTCAAACTGACATCTCCCGCATGGATGCCAATACCAAACACCTGGGACAGAGGTCCTCCTTATCACAATTGGGGTGGAGCATCCAGTGACTCCTCCTCAGATGAGTATAGAGGTGAATGGCAGTGGTTGAGACAGCCCAAGGGGACCAAACAGGGCATACATAACAAGAAAGAGATACATGATTACATTGATTGTGTGTTTTAGGATCAACATTGCAGACACCAGCTGACAAGAAGGGGATTGCGCATGCCTGGGGTTGATGGTGGTCGCGTTTCTCCGGCTCCGCATCTGAGCCGCCCGAATTTGCTCCCCCCCTCAAACATCGACGCCAGCACCGGTCTGGATCCTGGTTTGCGGTCGGGAGGAGTCTGGCAATGCCCCGCTGATGCTGGCTTGAGTGTTTTAGCGTTCTCAGCATTCTCAGCGTTCCCGACATTCTTGCTGTTTCTGCGGTGGTGGTGGCTTCGGCGTTGACTCAGAGGCTCGGAGTTGGAGGCTTGGAGGCTGCTTGGAGCTGTGTGGAGGCTGGGACTTGTTGGGAGCCTGTTGGCGTGTGTCCTGTTGGGAGAGCTGTGTTGTGCCCTCCTTGCTGCTCCCTTGCTGGACTGCTCGAGTTCCTGGCATCATATGGAGCTTCGTTGAGCCACGATTGAGCTCCTGCTGATCCCAGCTTGTTCTGGGTGAGAGCCAGTCCGGCCGGGAGGTTGTTGCGGGGGCTCTTGTGAGCTTGATTGTCTTGACAACCGCTTCGGGGCTGCCAGCTGCCACTGACTGGCCTGGGTGAGAGCCGGGTCAGCTGTGAGACTGTGAGACCGTGAGACTGACGAGCGGAGCAAAGGAGAGTGACAAACCCGTGGAACGGGACTTAAAGCAGCAGAGCGAGACGACTGCTGAGACGAAGAAGGAGACGGTGACTTTGGGAACAATTGCGGATTCGGAGGGGGGGCTGTGGATTTTGCCCTTTGAGGAGCCTGCTGACAACCCGTACCCGGGTGTGAGACATGTGCGTGGAAGGTACTGCAAGGGGGACTCTGGCTGGACCCGGGTGAGAGCCGGTGTGCAGAAGTCGGCCAGAGTGAGGACTGAGCATATTTTGACGCTGAGCAGTTTTACCATCCGACCAGCTCAGTAGCGTTCCAAGGGGGAGAAAGAACTGTGGTCCCCTCAGAGCTACTGTGGCTGGCTGTTTCCAGCTTGTTGCTGCTACTTCTGGGTGAGAGCCGGAGTAGCAAGTTGGATAGAGTTTGGGGTTGATAGGGTGGAGTGCTTCCTTGGGATTGGTGACCGGAGGCATTTTTGTCCATCTTCCACTTTTTGAGATCCGAACTGAAAATTGCCAGGACTCTGCATCCATCATCCTTATTCATCATTCTTGGCTTGTCAGTTTTTGCGCCCTCTACTGCTACGCAAAGTAAAAGCTGTTGTTCCCAGCCCTTCTCCCTCCCCCCTGAGTCCGGTCCTGCCCTCCTGCCCCAATCCCCCCTCCTTGTTCCCACTATTGATGGCCTCATCTTTGCCTCATCCTGTTTATAATTTGAGGCATGGACGTCTTCCCCATATTATTTGGCGGGACTGGAAAGATCGGAAGTGCCATCAGAACTGACCATCATTTTGGCCATATCATTGTGTTGATGCACCGTTAGATTTGGACAATAGGCCATAGAGAGTGGATCAATCCTTTGAGAGATGTCCACTCCCTCTGAACAAATGGGACTGTATGCGATCGAGAGGGGGGAGAGTTATTAGAGCTACTGGGGGTGTGACTAAGAAAGTTACTGGAGGAAGGAATTACATGCCATCTAATTTAAATGGGGGTTTGGGATTATTAACTTATTTGGGCGGGCAGCTGCGTAGCCTGAGAAACCATTTTTTAGCACGCCAACGACCACCATCCCTTTCTGGGCATTTTTTTTAATAGACTTGGGGTTTGGGACCCAGAACCATGGGATGTCGCAGGGTATTTTAGGGGGAGGGATAGAGGGAGGGTTAGTGATAGGGATATAGCTGGGCAGACCCACGACCCCCCCCATCCGAATG
>JANHFQ010002636.1:26806-37641 GCA_032468035.1 Aparallactus werneri
TCATGACTTTTTCCCACTTCGGTAAACCAAGCATGGGCGTAGCCAGCATGGGACATATCTGGCCCATGGGCCAGGAGTTTGACAGCTCTGCCCTAGTGACTTCCACCATTTTGAACCCTCCTTTGATGGCCTAGATCACATCCCTGAATACTAGGTAAATTCTATTTGTCACTAGAATTCATATTGTCATGGATTTTGTTAGAAAAAAGCCTTTATTCTGTACCACAGGATTAAGTTGCAATATTCTTTTCTACCTCTTAGACTAGCACTTCATTATGGCAAGGTAAATCTGACCCTATCATGCATAACACAAACGGGCTAGGTTTAAACATCTTATTCATTTATAACAGTTCAGTTTTGGCTTGATGCAATCAGTGAATCCAACTAGTCTGGTTTGTAAACCATTTTGTACTATTTTGTGGAGACAAGCTACTATGATTTTTGAATGGCCTGGGTTTAACTCAATATTTATATTATACTGAATTATATCAATTCAAATTATGACTGATATATTGAAGGATTCCTAAACTAGTGACATTTCTTAGCCTGGGATTTCTTAAAGTTTGTTTTGAGTTTTCAATTTTTTCAATTTTCTTTTTTTTTAACATGATTTTCTCTTTATTCTCCTCATCATCTCTATATCCCATCCTTTTTTTTTTCATTTAGAGCTATTTAAGCTTTTTTTTCATATAGATAGTACTTCCTACAATAGTATTACATAGTAATCATGTTTTATCAATTTAAGGAGAGATTGTCACAGTGATGGCCATTAGCTTCAAAATGTGGGTGTGATCTGACAATGAAAGTCCCACCCCTTTTGAACAGGAGTTTGGATATAAAAAGGGGAAGGATCAACAGCTGCCATTTTGGAAGCCAGAGATCATTGATGCAGATGGCTTTGAATGACTGTATTTTTATGAAGCTCAATATAGTAAAATTAAAATGTATCTGTACACATGGATATTTAAAACAGTCAGAGCAGAAGGAAGCTTTATTCCAGTTTTTGAAGTACTGGTATTTAGGTTCTAAATTTTAGAACAACTGAAGTCTGAAAAGGAAAGAGGGAAACTATTGGGAATGTAAAGGGCTTGCAGAACTAGGTTGCAAAAGTTCAAATGATTGTTAGATGGCAGCCAAGAAAGGGCTTCGTATCTGTTTGCTGCCATCTACTGCTTGTCTAGATTTTTTCAGATTAAAAAGATGTAGCCCATTTCAACTAATATTGATCAAACATAGCTTACTTCCTGGCACTTTCTACTTTCAAACCTGCAAATCAGCTCTTTTATTCTAAGCAACCCATTTTAAATGTATTGATTTTTTAAAAAGTGTTACTTCCTACTGAAATCAGGGGACTACCCAGAGGATTTTGATTTTAAATTTCCTTGACTAATTATTAAATATTTGTAACGGTAAGTAGCAATAAAACCTTACAGATGTTGTGGTGAAGTGCTTCTAGTATGTATACAAACAAACAAACTGGTGTTGGGTTTCTATTGTCATTTGTAATTGCTGTAGATAGACTGTAAAAACAACTGAATATAACCTTAAGCACAATAGAAATAGTAGTATTTGCCTAAAACAGATAGTTTCATAGCCCTTCTTTTTTCCTCTAAGCATAAAATTTCCAACTATAACTACTTCCAGCCCCAAGACACAGTAAAATCATCCTGAGTGCTGATGTCCTGAATAAATTCTATGCCATGCCCAGAGTCGCTTTTGTTATGAGAAACATAGCCATATAAATTTGACTAAGCTAAATAAATAAATTCCAGATGCAGCAGCTTGTCTACACAAATGGGACCAAATCTGATTACGTACAAGTGACCCTGGGTACTGTTTAGGTGGGTTAAAAAACCAGGTTGTCATTTGCTTTGCTAAGTAAAAACTAAATGTAATATATAATCTATTAATTAGTTAAAACCAAGGTTAGGACGGAATCTAAATATCAGGAGGTTTCTCCTGAGGGAGGAAATTCTAAAGAAAATGATTGTTCTTGCAGAATTTCTTTACAAAGTAGGAAGATAATGTTCCTAACCTCAAGCAGATGTGTACTCAAGTTTAAAATGCAGCTAAAAGCTTGATATATCTTTATTGACAAGATCCCCATAATGGAAAATATTTTTCTTCTTAGTTTTTAAAGAAAAGACTGTTGATTCAGCAGAAACATTTGGTTTTATGTTTTTAAGTGATGCTCATAAACAATTGTTTAGAATTAGATGTAAAAGAGTACAGTCCAAGTTTAGATTTCAACTTTTAGTTTGGCTTGAAAAAAAAGGGGACACATTAAAAAGAATACTAGAATGTGAGGCTAGAAAACGTATGTGAATTATGTTCAGAGTACTTTAGCTCCTGTGCTACCAAAGATTACCATATATTATTGCATTTTTTAAAGACCACCGGGATTTCAACAGGCTTAAAATACCCATTTATTGGGACCTACTCTACCTGGCAGGTTTATATACTAGACATTCATGTGGTAGAAATTGTTAATCATTATTAACAGTTGTTGGAACTTTCCACATAGAAACATTCTGCAGGAAGGATAGGTAGAAGTTCGCCCACACAATCCTGTAATTATCACCTGCTATGTAATTACTTCACTTCCTGCCTTTCTGTCTTCCTAAGGAAGCCATGTGGTATCTTGACCACCCACTCATTGAAGCCCTATAAAAGGGATTCCCTGTAACCTAGCATTATTCCTCTTGTATATCTTGTGTATTGCTGTTTCCTGACTGTTAGTGCTGATGCCTAATAATGGATGACATTTGGATGACATTGCTGGTACACTATTATTTGTGGGCAGGATGCCACCTTCCTTAATCTGACAAACGGTAGCAGAGGATGGTTCAATGCCCCAAAAGCTGCTACCTATGGCAGCCAAAATGCCAACCATCATGAAAAAATTGACTTGGAAGTCATGGTGGTGACGAGCCATCACTTGCTACATGGCAGCCCAGCTGATGCCAAGTGGGGCTACCATCCAGCAAGGATCTGCTGAAAAGCCCCAAGGTGCCATCACATGAAGGTATGATGAACACCGGGGGCAATCCAATAGAAGGGGCTAGTCCCAGAACACCACCAGCGACTTCGGGGCAGCAATCAGCTACCCAAACCCCAACAAATCATTCCTGATCTGTGTTTCCCCAACAAGAGGCAGAATGGGATGATATATGTATAGAAGGGGTTGAAGAAAAGAAAGACGGACTCACGAAAGCTATATTAAGCCCAACCGAGGAAGTTGAGTTCTGGTCTGCTTTTTTCCAAGCCTTTGGCCCTTAAATCCCAGAGATGATTTAAGGGCCCTTCTGCAAAAAGATGATGAGAAAAACCCCAAATTGCCACCAGAAATGCGAAAAAATATGGGACCCCTTAAGGTCATAAAGTCGTGCCCTGCGATTCCATTCGCTTTGCAAAAAGAAAAAAAATCAAAAAATCCTGGTTCCTAGACCCTAGATAAACCTTCCCACAGATGGCAGCCTATGATAAAATTGCCCAAAGTGACCCAGTAGTCTAGATGCTCAATACAAGAATACCGGCACCATATATGACTCCAGATGTTATCTCACAGGCAGTTTTTACAACTGTCCTAACCCAAAAAAATCAGCCAATTAAGAAATTGACCAAGAGGGCAACAGTGGGGTTGCCAAACCTGGCCACCCCGAGCATGTTACCACCCAAGGCTGACTGACTCCACACCCAGGTGGCCAAACGGCCACAGCAAGTCGAATAACAAGCAAACCTGGCATGCCTACCATGCCACAAATTGAGGCTGCCATGCAAATAATGAATTCAGATTTCGGTACCACTTTGCAACTGCCAGAGACCAGCACATCCAAAATGGCCAGTCTTCCAGACTTCCCCACTCCAAAATGCCTAGACTCATCAGCCATGATGATCTTTGAGGATTTCCTGGCTGAAGTTCTCACCCCAACAATGGCAGCCCATCTAATGATGATCCTGCTGCCCTCTGCAGATCTTCGTTCTTCATCCGATGATCCTACAGGCCAATCCAAGCCTTCTCGATGAAGTTATGCTGAAGCCACTTTTTCTGGGGCCATCCAAAACTAGACAGCCAGAGCTGGTGTTGGAGTTCCAGAGGCCTTCAGGAGCTCAGGGGGAAAGAACCTTTCCCTCTGAAACTCACCATGAAATGAGCTTCATGCAAGTGCAGTTTGCAGCACATGTGCAGTCTGAAGGACAGCAGACAAGTGAGCAAAAAAAACCTAGGGCCTTGGCATTTCTCCGTATTCCACCAATTCTATGCAAGCAACTTCAGTACCCTGGACCGCAAGAACGGTCAAATTTTCTTCCCGGTTATTCTGCAGCCCTGCTGGCTGTCTTTAAACATCTGCTTCTTTCAGGAGCAACCTCCTAGAGTGGGCTAGGGAAATTCAGGTGGTGTTGCTTGATGAGGGCACACTTTTTATGTTAATTCAGCCACTGGAAAAACCCTGGTCACCAGATATACAGTAATTACGATTCATAACAAAGCTTACAGTACCTTGTTAAGTTCTATTGATAGTGCTTTATACTCTAATATTCCAGATGGCTTGACCCTGCAAGAGGCTTGGTAAAAATATTCAATATGTTTCACAGTAGAAGTGTTGGTGCAACCAGCGAATGATCACATGATTTCTACAACTCTAGATTGAAATCTGGTAGAAATGTAAGTGAACACCTGTGTAAATTAAATGGAATAAGGGCAGACCTGATACAAAGGGAGCATGGTAAAGGTAATTTTGACCACAAATAATCATTCATAAATGTAGTGACTCAAGAAAAAAGGGAAAAGACTAAAACTAACAATAAACATAACTTAATTGTGGACTCAGAAGCAAGTAGGCACATAATGACAAAAACTTATTTGAGAAAATGACAAAAAATGGACTCACATTAAATTAGCCACTGGGAAATCAGTTAAGGTAAAAGGCCCAGGTACAGTAGTGATCCCAGGCTTGGGAAAACTAAACAATGTGTTATATGTACCTGATATTACTAAAAATCTACTTAGTGTAGTTGAACTCTGTGAAGGCACCAAAAAAGAACTACTGTTTAAAAGTCATGGTGGATATATTAAGGATAATGGTGTCATTGTGGGAAGAATAGGATTAAAGAAGAAATTACCTTTTTACAACCCAGTACCAAAACCTAACTCTCCAGAAAATAGGAACAAAGGCCACAGAGAAAACAAAAATCCCAAAAATGAACCAACTAAAACTCTAAGGTTCAATCTTAATTCTGAGTCTAAGAAAGAAAAAAATCATAGAAACTGTAAAAAATGTATCAATTGGGAAACCAATGCATAATGACTGTGCTCATTTATTACACAGAAAAATGGGACACATTAGTTTTCTTGTGGTTTAGATGATGTTGGAGCATTCTAGGGGTTTGAAAATAAATGATTGTGATAATTATTTGGATTGTTCAATTTTCAAGAGCACTAAATCTAAGGTTAAACCAATACCAAAGATGTCATTTAGAACCAATCAGTGCATATTCCAGCTAGCACACATGGACCTGGTAGGACCACTGAAGCCATCACTTGGTAAGAAAAGGTATTTTCTCCTCCCCTTTCCTCAATCTGATAGAAATTACTTAAGACTACTCTGAGCCTCACCTAACTTGTGCCACCACTCTGTCTCCTTGTTACTTATGATAGAAATTAGGATGTCCTTTTCATTGCCAGTTGCCTGCCTTCTTCTTTGGAAATGTCTCTGTCTTCTGATGGAAATCTTAGAAACCTTGGATTCAGCTGTCAGAAAGTTCCAGATGGTTCCAGAGCAGAGGAGGTTCCTTTTTCTTTATGTGCTAAACTGTAGATAATAAGCTCTTTAGGGTTGCCCTCTGTATAGCTGCATCTAAACCTCATATTGTCCTGAGTGCTGCATGAGTACTAGTTTGAGGGCCACAATAGCAAATATTTTTAGTCACTAGATTTTTAATTCCTGGACAACTGTTGCTAAAATTGGGGTCTGCAAGACCATCTTCTGCCACCAATAGCCTCCCATCACCCGACTCGCTCCCACAGAGTCGACCTCCTCAGGGTGCCCTCTGCCAGACAGTGTCAGCTGGAGACACCCAGGAGGAGAGCCTTCTCTGTGGGAGCCCCTACCCTCTGGAACACCTTACCAGCGGAGCTACGAGTGATCCCCGACCTACAATCCTTCCATCATGCCCTGAAGATGTGGTTGTTCCAGCAAATATTTTAAAGTTACACGTCGAGCCATTTTAACTGTTCTTAAATTTTTAAATTTTTAAATTGTTTTTCCCACACTTTTAATTGGAACTATTTATTGGATTTAATCATGATTTAATTAATTTTTAATATTTGTATTGTATGGTTTTATATTTGTGTGCTGCCCCGAGTCCTTCGGGAGAGGGGCCGCATAAAGATCCAATTAAATAAATAAATAAATAAATAAATACACTCTGAAATGGTTCAACCAATTCCACCCAAACTTGGTACACAGATGACTTACCCTCTCGGAACAAACACTGTGGGGGTCACACATGCCTAGCACCCCTTGAGGGGGGGGGGTCTGTGTGCCTTAAAAATACTGGCTGTGTGCCCTAAAAATACTGCAGTCACAGTAGTCCACAAGGGGCCCCCCTCTGACTTGTGAGGGAGCAAGAGAGCAGCATCAGGCTAGACTAAACACATAGAGCTACTAACAGCGTGAGACATAGAGCTATTAACAGTGTGAGTCCCAACTACAGGATTTTCCTGCGCAAGAGACCAGCGTCAGGCCCGACTAAACCTGGGCGAAGCCGGGTTATTGGCTAGTATATACTATGGCTCTGCACATTCATGAAACAGCTAAGAACAGTTCTTCATGTTCTTTATCTACCTTCATGTAGCGTCCATCATGTACACAGCCACAGTTATCCATGGATATGCACTTTCCCCCATCAGAAACGTAGCCATCATTGCACTGGCAGCCTTCAAAGCATTTCTCAGTACATTGGATGGGAGAAGATAGACCAGCGCAGGTAAAATCACAGGATCTGGTACACAGCTCGTAGTGGCTGTTATGCGGGCAAGTTAAGGCTGAGGAAAGAAGGAAAGCAGAATTAGAGAACTTCGATATAAAGTGTCCGTGATTTTCATCCTTTGAGGAAAGAGATGGCTTAATTGCATGTGTAATAGGGGCTGAACATCTACATTGCAATTATCTATTATGGGTAAATTGACTAACTTAATGAGATCCTAAGCCTAATTTCAAAACTCTCTGCAGGAGATCAGGTTCTATCTTTAGTAAGAGATGCTCTTCTTTTTTTTCATGTGATCAACTCTTAGAAGAAAGAAGAGGGTGTCAATAATAATAATAATAATAATAATAATAATAATAATAATAATAATAATAATAATAATAATAATAATAGCAGCAAAGGTAGTATCACTAGGCACCCAGTGTACAATTCTGAAACATCTGAAGCACCATTTGAACACCATTGGCATTAACAAAATAACCATCAGTTAATTGCAAAAGATGGCTTTACTTGGAACAACTTATATCTTATAGCAATAACTTTAACACTATGAAACAACAACTTCTGCTAATAAAGTAGAATATTTGTAGTTCAGGGTTGAAATTTATTTATTTATTTATTTTTATTTATTTTATAATATTTCTATGCCGCCCGATCCTGACAGACTCAGGGTGGCTTAAAGATAAAACAGTAAAATCATGATAATAACAATATATAAATCTAAAAACCCCATTTAAAACAATTCTAAAACCTTGGTGGAGTTCTCAATTTGCCCCACTGGTTCGGAGGAAAAACCAGGTTTTAATGGCTTTCCGAAAGGTGAGGAGATTCGAGATAATCCGGATCCCTGGGGGCAGTTCGTTCCAGAGGGCAGGGGCTGCAACAGAGAAAGCTCTTGCCTAGGCGCCACCAGCCGACAAGGTCTAGTCTGCGGCACCCGAAGCAGGCCAACCCTGTGGGCCCTATTGGTCGCTGGGAGGCGAATGGTTGCAGGAGGTGCTTTCCAAGGTAAGCCAGTCCAATGCCATGTAGGGCTTTAAACCAGCACTTTGAATTGAATCCAGAAACCTATTGGTAACCACTGCAGCTCGCGTAATAGTGGTGTTATGTAGGTGGCATGAGGCACACCCACAACAGTTCGCGCGGCTGCATTCCTTGGTGCTTTCTGAGCTTGGTTGTTGTTGTTATTGTTTGCAGATGTTTCATTATCAAACTAGGTAACTTCATCAATGCACCAACATCAGAGCGCACCAAGGACCCTCACATCGTCTGCCTATCTCAGGTCCTTGGGAAGAACTCAAACAGGGAACAAAAATGCCAAATTCAATCTGAACATCTGACTAAATATGCAACCTGCAATAATAGTCATAAAACAGATGCTGAAAACAAAAGATGCTTCTCCATAGCAGACTAATGGCTGGGAAATCTTTTGTTAGGGAGACATTACTTCACAGTATATTTCTTTTAAAATTCATATACTGTAATATTTAATACTTTTATTATCATTAAGATAATACTTTTGGATTATGAAGAAAATGAAGATATCTCAGTAGATAACAAATTTTATAAATAAATTAATGAAAAAACCCCTGATAGTTTTATGATTAATAATAATATAATAATATAATATTGGTTTACTGTTGACTCATTCTTTATTCTCATTTTCTTTTCATTGCTCTCTGGTGACATACAAAACAAACTTGTCTTTCAGAATGAAAATGCAGGTTTTCTGTTATCTTCAAGAATGATGAACTCTCAATAAATTTCTATATTGCTACAGTCAGGCTACAATATTTACAATTTTGTAAGTTTGTGTGTGTGGGCTCACACATGTGTTGATATGTATATATCAAAGCATATTGTATGTAAATACATACACACTGCATTTATGGGTACTATTTGCCAGTACTGCAATATACAATCCTGCAGCAGCACATTCATGTTTTCTCAGTGTTTTCTTGATTTGCCATGGCTTTTTCTAGAATATTCTTTGTGCTTTCCAGTCCAAACTCTAGCCCTGGCACTTCCTAGTGGTCTCCTATCTAAATTGTTACTACACTATCTCTGACTCTGCTTATATTTCAAGATCAGCCAAGGTTGGCGAGATGCTGCCCCCTGCTGTGACTGAAAATATCCTCTTCAGAAAAATAGATAGGTTATGTATAACAATAAATCCTCTGTTGGATCGCAATGAGATAGGATTTGATATATATGATATATACATTTGATATATGGTATATACCTTCTAGAATTATGCCTCGAATGGCATGGTTTTGAATTTTTTCTCTATCACTATTCATAATTAGTGATTTCACATGAACTCACAAAATTGGGTCTGGGCATACCAGTATATAACTGGGTATAGTCATGTAAACAACATTTCATTTGAATGAGTCCTTCGTGACAGCACCAATTACACCTTATCTCTCTTTTGTTTCTCTCAGAACACTTGTGTTGCAATATAACTAGAAAATAGTTGCACAAGGAAAACAGAAGCTGCCTAATGATATGGTAAGTGTGGTGCACCTGGAGTTGGAACACTCAGGCTGTGTGCCAAAATCCACTAGCTCTGTTTTCATGCAACATTCAGCGTGCAATTCAGTAAAACTGAATCCCAAAGGAGATTGCTCACATTCATGTTCAGAGATGACCTAAATGGCCAATCTTTAACTAAATGCAGTTGCTGTACAGTTTTGTATTCAGCAAATCCTAGCAACTATAATATCTTAGCTTGACCTCCCCATGATCTATTCTATCATAGGCAATGGACAAGAGCAATGTTTCCCTGTGCCCTGATTTCAGCGACAATTAAATTAGTTAAAAATGTTTTCCCTGTGCCCTCAGAAGTGTCAAGAAATGTCTCGTATGTGGTCTGTGTGATGTACGTGGTGTCGGTCTCATAGTGGTGCTGGAAGGCCCCATTACAAACACCCCCTTGTGGATTACTGTGAAGCCATTACCATGGCAACTCCATTGCGCTGTAGGCTGTATCTTCATGGAACACCCCCCCCCAAGGGATCAGAACATACACCCCAAATATTTGTTTCCAGAAAGTAAGTCATCTATGTACCAAGTTTGATTGATTTGCTCAAGCCGTTCCAGAGTTATGCTGGAACATTCACACACACATCCATTTATATATATATAGAGAGAGAGAGAGAGAAGAAGAAGAGAAAATAGTGTATTTTTGTAGTGGCAGATATTCGTAGGAAGGCCTAAAAATTAGATATGTGTTAGATGACTATTTGAAGTAGAAAACAATATTAACAGTAGACCATATAACAGGATCAAAATAAATCTTATTCTTACCTATTGTTTTCTGGGTTTCCCCACTAATTATTTTGTCCCCCAAAATATCACAATTAAATTAAAACGAAGGACATGATGCTATAAATAAAGCTGGAAAATGAAAGGTCATAGCCTAACATAGAGATTTAAGAATAGTTATTCCACAAATTGATAATAAACTTAACAGGCCCAAATCACTTGGAAATTATTTTGTAATTAATAGTATCTACTCCTATCTCACTACCCAGGCTTATTAAAGTACTTTAATTAATTTGATTGTAACATGATTCACACATTGCATAGAACAGCTTTACAAAATGGAAGATAGATAAATACCATAATTTTAATGCCTGTTAAAAACGTTTCATCATTCACAAGAAAACTTGTTCATATTATTCCCCAGAGTTATTGTGCCTGATACCTGATAAAGGATGGTAGATTTGCATTGAGCAGTGGTGGTTCAGTCTGTAGGGTGCTGTGCTTAGAGTGCAGCTGCCTACAATTAACTGCAGTTCGAATCTCACCAGGCTCAAGGTCGACTCAGCCTTCCATCCTTC
>JANHFQ010002639.1:6856-18011 GCA_032468035.1 Aparallactus werneri
TATACACGAGTCACTAACTTTTCCCAGTTTTCATGGGTGAAATTAGGTACCTCGACTTACATTTGGATCGACTTATACTCGAGTATATACGGTATATAAATCTTTTTCTGCCTGAAGATTAAATCATTCCTGGTATCCTGTTTTTGAAAAATTTTCCAATGACCAAATGACATAAGGATCCATCTTTATTAGCAATTATTAGATGTTATAGTATCAAGTAAGTGAAAACTCAGCAAAATGGAGCTACCATCCCAGGAAGTCAGATCGTTCCAGGATCAGTACTATCAACTCTAATTCCCAACCCAGATACATATTCGTAAACATATACATACTGTATGTGTCATTTAGTCACTGGAAAAAATCTTAGGTAATTTGACAGCAAAAATGAACATGATCAGACTATTCAGGCAACAATCACTTCGTTTAATGTCCTATAAATCTCTGAGGCTACACCTTTTTCTCTAAACAATGCAAATACATTTGCAAACTGTCAGTTTAGGTATCAATTTGACAATGCAATACTATCACTGCTAAGCAGGCCAAGTAATTATTGAGAAAGATGTCCAGAAAGAGTGATTATCTTACAGAGTAGCTTTATCTTAAAATTTGTCACAAAACTTTGAAATAGATTTATTTTACATGTAAATTTTATTAAGCTAGTTTTAGTATACATTCATTGCTCCAATTTCTTTTGCAAAACATCTTATATTCAGATACTATATTAAATATCTAACTTTTTTGGCAAACACTGGTAATACTGATGGATTAACAGTAAACGGACTATGTATGCAAAAAGCAGTTCATACAACTAATCTGGCATTTGTTAAACTTGTATTTTTATTTATTCAAGGAGAAATCCAACATTTACCTATAATTGTAACTGCTGTATTCAAAGTCAATAAGCATCAGCTTTTGTTTTTCAGAATCTTCTCTGCCATCAAGAAGCAAGATATTTCCTGGGGATATGGAAAAGCAAGAAGTATAAAATGATTTGTGCAAGCTTTATGAAGAAATTTCCGATCATTACACTGGAAGTGGCTCCATAGCTTATATGACAGCTCAATTATCCTGATTCTTTACCATTAGAACTATGAATGTTCCATTAGCAAAATATATGTATATAGAATGTGTACATGGAGATGGCAGAAACATATAAAGGCAGAGAGGCAGCCACTTTGGGCAGGGTTACTTTATATGGGCTATATAAAAAGAAATCCGCACAGCACTAAATGGCAGGAAAGAGATATAATAAAAGCAATTCTAATTCTTCACTGCCATTTTGTGATCACCAGAGTTTTCCCATTTTCTCTGCCTACCCTTAACCCCTGCAGCTTGGGTGAGAATAAAGTTTATATCTTTTCATGGAAGACTGCATCTGAGAGATCTGTTCTGAAGCAAAGAGGACTTGTGCCCTGTGCAAATATCTTAAGCAGGTGCACTCAACTCTGGAGTCCATCTCAAGAATAAGAATGCCATTAGTAAATAATGTGTGTGCTATTTAAATTATGGTAGATTAGAAGGCATTTATTAGGGAATTGCTGGAGTGAGCAATCTTAATGACTCTAATCAAAATGACGTCCAAGGTATTTTCACACACCAAAACTCGTTTCTATACTTCCTTAACTTTTAAAATTTTCATCCTAATAATGGATTTCTTTCTATCTTAGGAATTGGCTACAAATAGACCAGATTTTAATCTTCTCCTAACCCTGTTATACAATACTGCAAGAACATTTCTTTGTATTTACCTCCATGAGATAAAGAGAACATGTTCACCAAATAGAACACGCCGTAAATTTAAACAGATGACTAGATATGAACATGTGCTCTGCTATAAATTGTTAAATTATTAGGACAATCACAACTGTAAAAAATGCAAAGACAATGTTACTGTACCTTCTTGGCAGTCATTATGACAAAACACAACTGGAGATGGAGTAGCTTCAAGTAAAGATCTAAGGGGGGAAAAAATCCAAATTGTGTTTTTTACTTAAGGACATAAATACAGGACGACAAACAGTACTTTCTACATCTCATCTCTTGAGTATCTTTCTACCATCTATGTCTTCTCCTATACAAACCTAATTAAGAAAACTGTTTTTGAATGAAGAGATTTCCTTCCTACTTTGTGTTTCCTCAAAGTATAAAACAGCAGCTTGACTTACTGCATTCTTAAAAACCTGCTGGCTTCATTCTCCCTCTTCCCATGATGGAACAGTACTTGTAAGGCAATGAGAGCCATTTTGAGGTATTGGAGAGCCAATTATTGCCTCTTTTTCTTCAAACCAACATTTGAACTAATATTCTGAGAGAATAGGACAACACTTGCCATAATTTAACTGTAAACATGATCCTAGCTCTGCTCCCCGGAAGCCACCCTCTCCCCCTTTGCTTCATGGTCTGATAGCTGCATGATGCACAACTAGCACAATGATTATTTCTAATTAGAACAAGCAAAAGAGGTATGTTGTAATATGACTTGTAGATGCACCATTTAGGGAATGAGGTCGAAAGAACTGCACACCGTTTGCTAACATTTTATGTCATGCAAATGTATAATGGGGAGGAGAGAATTTACTTTTTATTTTAATATAGGCTGCCATGGATACTTGCTTGGCTCTCTCCATATTAATGGGATATATCACTGAAACGGCACACTGGATATGTAGTGGATCTACAGCTTTCTCTACAGCTCAGATAGGGCATTTTATAGTAGGGATTTCTCCCTCTCTCCCTGATCCAGAGGTACGCTTAGAAGATTCTGATGGTGCTTTCCATGGGAGAAGATAGCCCCATCTCCAGTTTTAGAATGATGAGCCAAAGAGGGTTCAAAGGAAGCACACTTGAGAAAATTAGGATACTGGTGATTGCTGTCCTTTGGAGCAGGTGTCCACACCCCACTCATGAGTATTACCTGAAGCCAGCTGCCTCTTTAATAGATAGCCACGTGGCAAAAGGAAAATATACATCTGAATTAAGCAGATACTATGCCTGTTGCAGCACCTTTTAATCAACTCTTGAATTCAATAATCTATTTCCTCAGAATCACATTTGCTTGAGGTGGAGTAATACAGAAAGAAAAGTAGGAGTTTAGCTGAGACTGAAGAAGCCCTTGAAGGAACCAAGAAGCACATTTATGTTCAGAGCAAGGCAGGACCAGATTTTGTGTTGGAATGATCTCCTCCCACAGGAAAGACTATTGTAATCTTCTAGCCCTGCCACTACAACAAATGAAAAGAAAATATTCCATAGTGGAATGCAGTGTCTAGACAAAACAGTAGTACTAATAGCTACAATG
This sequence comes from Aparallactus werneri, assembly GCA_032468035.1. Taxonomy (NCBI): domain Eukaryota; kingdom Metazoa; phylum Chordata; class Lepidosauria; order Squamata; family Lamprophiidae; genus Aparallactus; species Aparallactus werneri. Next base: position 10,155 of record JANHFQ010002639.1, read on the forward strand.
CAACCATATTCTTAAGACAGCTAGATATAGGTGTACTAAACATAGAGACATTAAAAAGTAAGTCATAAAAGTTTTACCTTTTACAACATAGTAATTAAATCAATTACACAGCAAAATTATGAACTAACAAACTATTAAGAATTAGAATGATACCTTAGGTTTTTCATTTCTTGAGGCAAGTTGTAGCTGAGAATCTTGTTCAGTTTTCTCACACGTGACTCTCTGGTAAACTTGATTCTCATGACTTGGTTCAAGTACCTGTATGAAAATTTTATTTTATAGTTAACATTCTAGGCAAACATGTACAGTATAACCCTTTGCCCACAATCATATTCTGAAAAAAATAATATAATTAAACATTTTTAAGACATTTGTGTGCCTCAAATTAGATAAAACTTTCTCAGAAAATGAAAAATGCTATTCATTTTCAAGCCAAAGCAAAGGCACCATATCCCACATGTTCTATCAAAGTGCTCTGATCAACCGGTTGAAACAATTTTGTTCTTCAGAGTTTTGACTTCTGCCCACCTTCCATCCCCATCTTTTTGACAGCTCTCAGCGATATATCCCACTGGGTTGCATCTCCTCCCCAATCCTCCCAGATCTTCCATATCCCAGTGCGGCATATCCTACTGGCCTTCCTTCTCCTTCACCATTAGGCTTGTTCTCATGCATTATCTTGCTGTCCAGCCTTCTCCCTTCCTCCCTCATCCACTGCTGCTGTCCTTGGCTTTTTTCTATCCTTGCACTCCCTACAAACCTTTCTGCATGGAACAACTGTGTTTTGATCCAAAAATGAAACAAAGCAGTGTTGTTTTGTTTGGATCTAGACAAGAAATGCTTCAGTTCTGCCATTGGACCACCTGAAACCATCTGTTCCACACAAAACTGTTCTGTATATCCTTCCTGAATCCAGCTTAATTACTCTGTATGTAGAATAATTCTACTTTTAAGATGCTTAACTGTCATATTAAAATAAAAAGACAACACTTATATTGCTTACTTCTCCATGGTTCCAAAGAGCCACTTAGGTTCTTTATTAAATGGCATTTTCATCCCATGAAATTTAGCCATTTTTTCAGCTATTTCTGCTGATATATCTGGCATGCTTAGTTCCTCGGTATCCAACTTTCTGCTCTGAAATATATATAGCAAAAAGGAGATAAATGATGAGAAATAAATAAATCCACCAGGTGAGCTACAAATGTACAAATAAGGGAACTCAAATGAGGACCTAACATATTTTTATTTTTCAAAGCCATAATTTATTCTAACAGTGACATTCTCAGTTCTACTACTATAAGGTAGAATATCCTATCATTTGTTTCATTAACTGAAAGTGGCAAAAAATTAATACAGAAAACCCGAGATCAAGTTTGCATTGTCTACATTTTGCCCAATCTAACAATAAAACAAACGTATTACTACGCCTTGGCAAATATGTAACTTTTGTCTTTATTTGTGCTACACTGTCAAATTCAGTTTCAACTACCACCACACAGCTTGTATCTATAACATACAGGAATGAATTCCTCCAGACGGCCTTGTGGAAAGATTCCATAGAGTTTTGGTCCAAGAGCTCTCTCTGCAAGAATGGCAAACATAACACTCTCCAGAACAACAGCTTCTGCACCCTACGAAAGAAGAGAAAACTAAAGCTGTAAGAATATAATCAATGTAAATCAAATCTTCAACATTTATACTGCAGAATAAATACAAATTAAATTGCAGGATTATGTTGCAAAAAATAATTTATGTCTAGTGTAAACTTCCAAAACTTTCAGAGACACACTTACCGTTACAATTAGTGGGGTATTTCTTGTGGTTTATCATCCTAAATATAGGAAAGGATAATCTAATTGTACTTAACCAAGTTTCATGTTAGTATTTTTGGCTGTTCATTTACAAACTGGCTTTTTATAAATGAAGTGCAATGAAAATGAGAAAAAGTAGCCTCTTCAAAATAGGACAAGTAGGGAATGTAAAACTTCCCTTAGAGAAGAGGTAGCAATACACCTATCTCATATAGTTATGCTAACCAGATAGTTTTATGTTTTTGGATTACAATTTCTATTAACCTGAACTTAGCATGGGAATAATTGCAATTATAATCCAAAACATATGGAAGGCTTCAGTTTTGAAAATTAGTCTATGTACCATCCTGGACACTGGAATGCAACAAGCGGGCTGAAGGAAAGCAAGACCAATGTGGAGTCCAGTGAAAAACTCTATTCTCTCTAGCAGTGGGACAGGAGAGAGCAGTCAACTTTCTGTTAGGTATTGAATAAATATAGTATGTGCATTAGGATAACAATTTGAATTAGAATTATGAAGTTCAGACTTTTTGTTAGCTTGTATATCCACCTAATGCACTCAAGAAAAAAAAGATCCCTATCAGAGGTCACATTTTAGCATCTTCTAATGGAAGCAGAATTCCAAATATAATTTATTAGCAGTAAAATCCTCCTGGTTCTAAATAACACCAGGTAGTTAAGGAGCTTTATTTCTTTAAACAGGCCAGCCACGCCGATGACTTTTCCAATTTGCTGGCAAAGACATTCTTTGTATTAAGAACAACTCTCATTAATGTGTGATGTGCAGAAGACTGCTCTTTAAAAAGGGGGACAGGGACAAAACTGGTAGGATGTGAAAACTTACTGAAGTATTTAAATTTAAAAAGGTGTATTCTAAGAATGATAGGAAAGCTTTGACAGAAAAGACAGGTACCTTTTTTGCCACATTGCCCACTTTTCTCCTTAAATTGAGGACAAACAACCCCGAACCAAGTATATCTAGATATGCATATAGGCAGTCCTCGATTTACAACTATTCCTTTAGTAACCATTCGAAGTTACAAGGGCACTGAATAAAGTGACTTATGACTGTTTTTCACACTTACAACCATTGCAGCATCCCCAGTCATGTGATCAAAATTCAAGCATTTGCAATTGGCTGTTATGACAGTTGCAGGGTCCTGGGATCATGTGATCGATCACCTTTTGCAACCTTCTGACAAGCAAGGTCAATGGAGAAGCCAGACTCACTTTACAACCATGTTGCTAATTTATCAGCTGTAGTGATTCACTTAATAACTGTGGCAAGAAAGATAATAAAATAGGGCACAATTCATTTAACAACTGTCTTGTTTAGAAATAGAAATTTTGGGCTCAATTGTGGTCATAAATCAAGGACTACAGTATGTGAATTCTTAGGAACACATTCACTCAACTTCTTGAATAACAAAAACCTTAAACAATCATACTTAATATTGCTCATTATACATATACAATATAGTATCTTTTTTTGCTGGCATTTCCAGCTTAAAATCGAAACCTTAATAAATATACTCTTTGTTTTGCTAATTTGAGGAGGCACATGAAAATATTCATATTTTAGCTGTCAAATTTAATTGTAAATAGAAATACTTCAGTAATATACACTCCTTTCAATTAATTTGTTTTTATCTTAACAATGATTAATCCACATGTTTAAAAAAAACTAAGGCTAAAGTACTAATGATTTACTCAAAAGTTATTTGAAAGAGATTAAAGCACACTTTTTAGGGACTGCTAGATGAACTGCGTTAATTTTTAACTTAAAAGTTATTGACCTAATTCAAACAGAGATTTTCAAGGTTATTCTTTCCATTTTAGTTAGCACTTGTTAAAAGTTATTACTAATGCTGGATGCATTCAACCAAACAAGCTTATATGGAGCCTTTATATGGGCTGTGCCAACTAGCTCTTCTCCAGAAAGACAAAGTAATTTATCATACGGTCCAAATGCAGTGCATTCAAAGTACTTCTACATGAAACCTTTTGTGAAGGTTTGTTTAGTTATGATTTGTTCTGCTTAGACATGTTCATTCAGATAATGCTATAGGCTAATGCTTAATTGTACGTCTCAGAATGGAGGTACCAGTGAGCACAAGCAGGTATTCCTCAAGCTAATCCATTCACATACACATTGTACAATGTGAGAAAACCAAGATTACTTAGAAAAGAATCCCAGAAGCTAAAACTACTACCCCTAATTTTCTGTAACTGAAGAAAGAAAACAGAACAGTATTTCAAATGGAACAAAATCAGATAAAACAGACATGAAAACAGTACTATGATAGAAAATTTTCAGATTTAAACTATGCATTCTTTCATCAAAATAAATGGAACTGCTAATATATGCTAAATATATGCTAAAATAATTGTTTTATACAGCTAACTATTGTTGAGTGAATAGTTACATTTATCTTAAATTTTCAGTAGAACTGTCACAAGATTCACCTTTTGACATGTATGCTCACCTGCCAACTAAAGATAAATGCAATATATCTAATGGAAACTCTCTCAAGTTATCTAGGAGGTCACACCAGTCCTGATTAACTAGATAGGTCCACAGAAGTTCAGCCAACTGTGTTTTATATCTATGCCCTTTCTGGAAGGTGACAGATGGCAATCCCTTAACTTAACAAGGTTTGGGCTGGGAGAAACCATGGCTAGGATCAGGGTGGGTCCTCACCTAAGGACATGTGGGATTTGGTTAACAACAGCAACAGGGACTGCCAGGATTGGTATCACTAAATGAAGCAGTCATGTGACATCAAGCTGCATGACTATATCGCTTGGCGACAGACATCTAAGTCCCAATTACTGTTAATTGACAATTACCTGTAATGTTAAGGTTATATCCAGTGTTGGGGTCCAGATGAAGAACAGGCTTCAGTTCAACCCTAGTAAAACTGATGAGCATGTTGAGACCCCCAGCTCTGGAGGCTTTCCATCTTTATCTCTGAATGGGGCAGCACTAGGCAAAAGTGATGAGCTATCCCAGAGTCCTCCTGAACTCACAACTCCTGCTCAGGAGGTAATTGCTAGTGGCAACTGTGGCTAAAAGGGATTTTAAACAGGTTCATCTTTTACACAAATGTCTCCCGTTGACCAGGAGGTCCTTGTCACAGTAGCTCCCAATGAGCTGACCCATACCATTCAAGGTGCTGGGTGTCACTTATAAAGCCATACAAAATACACAGCACAATCAGGATGTGCATAGATCTCCAGCTGTTTCTGCTTGTTCACCAAGAAATAACAGGTCCCTTCAATCAGAAAATTTGGAAGTTGTGTTTTTTTTTTCTGATGTAGCAGTTGTTTTATGGAACAATGTCCTCCAGGTGATCAAAGGTATATCCAGCCCTCTTGTCCTTACATAAGACATTCAAAACCTGGATAACCCTTCAGACATTTGGGCCAAGGAGGTAAACTGTAGGTGTATCTGTCCCATGTATCGATTGAAAATGGAACAAATTTTAAATTCTCAGTAATGTTTATGTTATGAAGACTATTTTGGATCATTATTTTGAAATGTTCATTTTGTAAATTATGCTTTTGTTTTTAGAGTCATATTGTGAGATAGGCAATTGTATACATTGTACAAATAAATTAAATATTTCCTTTTAGCATGCAAATTTGTATACTTTTACATAATTAAGGCTTCCCATGAATTTGGAGAAAACACTATCTTGAAGAAGTGGAGACGGTCTCTTCTATTTTCATACTTGATAGGATACAAACAGGGGCTTGGTACTAGATTGCAACAGTCACATCTCTTATTTTTGCTAGTAAGTGTTACACGAGTCAAAGTTTTCTTAATACTGCTGGATAAAGGAAGCCTTTAGAGTGCCTGAAGGCATTTTGGCTCAATATACTTGCTTACATGAGCTTACATGGGCATCTCTAGTTTTCCCCATGACTGCTACAGCTGGTTTTTATTGACTGCAGCCGGCTGGTGTTACTTTTGAAATACAATTCAAGGTTACACTTCTCTTCCCCCACACTTTTCTCCAAATAAAAGTCATTTACTGTATGAAGTTAAAATCCCAGGCTAATACTTATTACTTTATATGTTCTGTATATACTACATTTTTAGTCATGTTTTTAGTCATGTTGGCCACATGACCACGGAGACATCTTCTCCTTTGGCTTTGAAATGGAGATGAGCACCACCCCCTAGAGTCGGGAACGACTAGCACGTATGTGCAAGGGGAACCTTTACATTTACCTTTAATGAACACACAAAATATTCTTAGCGATCTAGTGGAAATTGCACACCAGTAACAAAGATGAGAAAGTATACATGATTTCCCTTTTGATTTCACTATCTAGGTTGCAGATTTGTGTCCTTTAAAAAATATTACACTTGACTTGTAAGCTGTTCAAGAAGAAGCATGTAATGCAGGCTTAGAACTTCCCCTTCTCAAACAACTGATCGGTGATTTTATTTTTTACTCATTTTTTGAAATAGTTCTGTCAATACTCTTTAGTATGAGCATGTTAAATGTATATTAAATCTGCCAAATATCTTGTGAGGTTCTGGAAGGGTAGAAATGAAACAAATGCATGAAATCAATTGCTTGCAGAACACCACAAAGATTTGTACGTCAATCTTCACGCAGTGCACGTTTGACTGGCGTTCGCCAAGCGTGCCCACGAAGCGCATAACCAGTGTACCGGTATGATCCCACCACTGGTCCAGTTAATATATTTTAACACTGAATGGTTTGACCTTCTGGATTATAAAAAAGCCTCTTAACTTACAGATCAACACATGAGATTCTATTTCTTTGAATCTTCTTCATTTTTTTCACAAAATAAATATAGATGCAATCAGCCTCAGTAGAACAGGAGCAGATTATGCATGATTAGCAAGTGAGGTCAGATAAAATTAATTATTTTGGCTAAATGTTAAGTAATTTTTAATGACAATCCATACGTGATTGTGTGATAAATGGGCACAATCCAGTACCAGTAACACATTTTACACTGCTAGAAATTTAAAGGGCAAAGTGTCCCCCCCATAAAATTTGTTGTATCTCAAAGTAGTGGACTTTATCCATGGTACATCTAAAATGGCTTGGATTAATGGGGTTTTTTTACAAGTTTTAAATTTTTAAATTATAGATTTTAATTGTTTTAATTAGTTGGGCTAATCTATTTAATTCAATTTTAATTGTATTGATTGTGTTTTAATTTTGCCCTGTACATCGCCCTGAGTCCCAGGAGAAGGGCGGTATATAAATTGAACAAATAAATAAATAAATAAATAAAGGGTTTACCTCAGAGTCCATTGGAGGGTATTTTCTCCCTTTGCTCTTTCCAAGACATTTTGTTTTTCCTTCTTCTAGAAGTTGACACCAAAAACCTTTGTGTGAGTCAAATCTGAAACATATAATACATTTAAACCCAATTAATGCTTTTCATTTTCTACTTAGGCAATAAAATGCCAACTCCTTTTATTGCCTTGTCTGCATAACCTTGTCTAGATGACCTCCAGGTGGAATTAACATGACTGTAGCCAATAATTCAGCCAGCCAATATCTTGTTCTGTCCTATAGGAAGAACATTATTATTATTCCTCATTCATATTTTTAATGGAGCTCCAGAATATATTTGACAGAAGAAACAAAAAAAAAAAGTAGAAGAGCTGTAAAAAGACTATCACTCACAAGAGAAATCAAATGAGACAAAATATAAATCTACACCTTAATGATTGAGCATATGATTTTCACATTTCAGGTTTAGTATCTGGAATCTCCAGAATAGAATGGATTTTGAAAATTAGAATGAAGATAGAAATAAGAGAGAGGGGGATTATTAATGTATACATTTTTATATAATGAGATAAAAGCAATAATTAGAGGAAAGATTAGCAATTGAATAATGGAATTATCATGTATGTCTAAACAATATTGCGCCTGGCATTAGAATAATATATTGAAACATTGAATAATTAAATAATGAAATAGCAATAGCAATAGCATTGTATTTATATACCGCCTATCAGGGCATTTTTCAGCCCTCTCTAAGC
>JANHFQ010002641.1:71435-82054 GCA_032468035.1 Aparallactus werneri
TGTTTTAGAGTATTTGCAGAGCACCACCAAGATTTGTAATTCAATCACGCACAGCGCGCATTTGACCGGTGTTCGTCAAGCGCGCCCACGAAGCGGGTAACCACCACTGAATGGCTTCCTATTACATGAAGGCAGATGCTGGTTGAGTGCTAAGGAAAACCACCTGACAATGAGCCTCATGCACATGGAAAAACCTGGTTGCGTTCAGTAATCACATTATGCCAGCCTGGCCACTGGGCTGACCAGCGCAGAGCAGCACATCCTAAACCAAGCGCTCCTTTAGTGAATGGGTCAGGGGGCATCTGCAGGGAGATGTAAACATCAAGGCTAGATTATTGGAATACAGTAGAGCTGAAAGGGACCTTAGGGATCTTCTAGTCCAGCCCCCTGCTCAAACAGGAGAACCTATACCATTTCAGACAAGTGACTATGTAGTCTCTTCTTAAAAACGTCCGGGGATGAAGCACCCACAATTTCTGAAGGCAACTTCTGGTAATTGTCCTCACTGTTAGGAACTTTCTCCTTAATTCCATCTTGCTTCTCTCCTTGATTAATTTCCATCCATTGTTTCTTGTCTTCTGATGCTTTGGAAAATAAGCTGTTGACCCCTCTTCTTTGTGGCAGCCCCTCAAATACTGGAATACTGCTATTCATGTCGCCACTAATTTTTCTTTTCTTTAGAATAGCCAAGCCCAAAACCTGCCGCCGTTCTTCATATGTTTTAGTCTCCAGACCTTTGGTCATCTTAATTGCTCTTCTTTGAACTTTTTCCAAAAACTCAACATCTGGTAGTTGTATTTGTGAGATGGTAGTTATATCTGTGAGATCAAACCTCCAATGCTTTTGTGTGTGCGATGACATGGCTTTCATGCACAGGGGCATGGCTGGGTTGTGTGGCTATGGCCACCCACGTGTCTGCCCTCTTTTGCTCTCTCCATGAGTGCCCTGTGTGAGGTCCAATGTTTGGGCTCTGGTTTGCATATTTGGGGATCAGGTTAAGAAAGAAAGAAAGAAGGGGGTGCTTTGGTAACCCCTCCTTGGGCTTGGCCCCCTCTCTTCTGAAGGGTAATTCAGCATAGTATGCTGGGAAGTTCTGCAAAGAAGCAGAATGTGTGCTTAACCCTGCCTAGGATTTGCATTTAGCTTCCACACCAAGACTGCAAAATTTCATCACCCCTCAGCCCCTTCCCCTTTATTGCAGAGTTGCCATGCCTTCTGGCACCCCTGAAATTTGCAGTCGCCACGCGCTCAGAGAGCTTTGAAGGCACCAAGCAGCCACTCCCCGCGGGCTCTCCAAGTGCTGCTTCTGGGACCGACGCCCGCTGCCCGAGGCGGGAGCTCTCCAAGGTGCTGACCGGCTGAACCCGACCGGCAGCCCCAAATGCGTTCTCGGCGGCTGCTTCTGTTGTCCTCCGGCCCCGTCCAGAAAGCAGAAGCGGGGCAGGCCACGTGGCTGCAAGAGAGCTGAGCCAACCCGGGCTACCTGGCCCGAGCCCAACATTTTTAGCCGTGGGAAATATCTGCCTCATGCATTTAAGTCCTCCTTCCTTTGCAACAGGGAAACACCTCACTTCCAAGGCCTTTGGATCTTCCAGGGCATTTAACGCTCCTGGCAGTTTCAGCACAGATCAATGCCAACGCCAAGAATCAGTTTTCTCTCCTTCCCTTTGCTCCGTCTTGCTCTCCCCTCTCTCCCCTTTGTTTTCTCATTCCTTTTATCTTTGCTCCTGACAGGGAAGGAGAAAAAACACGAGGAAGCTTAAGCTGCAAACGCTTGCAGAGAAGAGCCAAAATTTGACATGGTAAAGAGAAGGGAAATGTGATTGAACACAAGTTGGAGGAGAACATCTCAGCTTGGTGGAGGGGAGGGAGACCTTTTGTACCTGCTTATTATGACATGGCTTTAGCCTCCATGATGCATCTCAGGGCTTGATGAAACTTGACATTGCAAGACAGTTTTACAAGGAGAGGAGCATTTAAACAGTCTCAAATCTCCTTTCAAAACCTTCCTGTTCCAGAAGACTCTGGACAAAATTATAAGGCAGATTTCAGGAGAAGCAGGGTAAGAATAAAATTCCTCTTCTCCTTTTCAGGCGCAAGCAGCTAGGACCACTCATGGATAAAAGTTCCCTCACATCAGTGCTAGTCGTTCCCGACTCTAGGGGGCGGTGCTCATCTCCGTTTCAAAGCCAAAGAGCCAGCGCTGTCCGAAGATGTCTATGTATGTATGTCTGATATTAGATATACATAAAATGGAAACCTAGATGAATCTCTTGTTCTATAGTCTGACCTTCATTTCCTGCAAATTATATCAAATTGGGTATTAGCTAGAGAGAGAGAAAGACCTAGAAAATCTCAACGTCCAACCAAGTTCATAAAAGATAAATAAATGAACCATTAAGGTTCTTGGTCCTTAGCCAGGGAAAACTTTCTAGGCCATTAACATTTTGAAATTCTCCCAGAATGAAATTTAGAGTCTACCACAAGATTGTTAACAAGGTTAATCTTCTTACACTAATATTGTGGTGTCCTGCAACAACATACACAATATACACATATGCATCCTGTCTTTTTTTATATCAAGTTCAGAACATTCTGTAAGATCTAATGCAAACATGGATTCTACTGCCAGCTCAAAAGATGCACATAAGCAACTCCTAAAGCAATAGATTGGTTTTCTGAGTCTTGGTTTATATAAACATGATTTATTAAGCAAACTGCTGTTGGCTGTGTTAACATACTACTCTAAAAACAAACAAAAAGTATTATGATTTAATCTCTTATCTGAACCCAATCTTATCAGTATAGTCTATTATTGTTTATCTTGACTAGCAGTAATGTTTAAACTAAGACTTCAACTCTGGATCTGTCCTATTTTGAAACCAACTTTTGTTGAGATTATATCAGAATGGGCAAATTTGGGGGAACGGTTTTGCTTTTTAAAAAAAACAAACCAAAATCTGAAATCTAGCAGTAGGAACCTGGGACAAAAGACCTATGCTATCCCAAAAGTTCAGCATGTAATATCTTTTTTTGCTGGGGAGAGTCTACAGCTCTTCTGCATAAAGCACTGCTGGTGCTTACTTCAACTTTCTTTGGTTTAATTGGTCATCTTGGGTTTTGGAGGGTGGCTGTTGGCATTTGGATTTCTTCATCCTTTGTATCATGAGTTGGGTCAATTTGCAACATTTGCATAACAGGTCATTAGATCACAAGGAAACTGATAAGGATTATGTAAATTGCAAACATCAAATCAGAGCATCCAACATACAACCCTCACTATATTCTAAGTTGTATGAAGAGGCAGGTGTCTTGGTCAACACCCAGCCAAGTTTCAGCCACACCAGTGCTTTAGTGAAGATCAATGAAGAACTTCATTTTATTTATTTATTTATTTATTTATTTATTTATTATTTTGATTTATACCCCGCCCTCCTCCTGGGACTCAGGGCGGCTTACAGGGTACAATTAAAAACAATATGTACAATTAAAATTAAATTAAATTAAACCTTGAGTTAAAATTAATTAAAAATTTAAATGCTTTTAAACCACCCCCCTCAAGCCAGGCCTGACATCTCAAAGAGATGGGTCTTAAGTTCTCTCCAAAAGGTCCGGAGGTCAGGGGCTGTGTGGAGACTCAATGGCAATTGGTTCCACCAAACGGGTGCGTCCACAGAGAAGGCCCTACCTCTGGGCCCAGCCTGACGACACTCCATGGGCGTTGGCTCCCTGAGGAGGCCCTCCCTGTGAGCTCGGACTGGGCGGTAGGAACTCATAGATATTGTATCTAGTACTTTTTAACTTAGAAATATATCTAATATTTTATAAATTGCATAATGCTTTTTCTCCCCATCCTTTGGATGAATACTACCTACCTCTCTGATTGAAACAAAAGTTTCCATCTCAGCTAGTACTCAGTTACCGACTGCAATAGCAACTCGCAACTCTATCACTAAGCAGCACAGTCATTAAGCATGATATCTTGTGAAGACACCCACTTATAGCATCAATTTCACCATTCCTGCTGTAGTTATTAAGTGAATTACTGTGGATCATTAAGCACAACATCAGGTGACCCTAGACTTTCTTGCTTTATCAACTTTGCCAGTTGTGAAGGTCACAAATGGCAATCACATGACCACACAGGACCCTGAAATTGTTGTGATCATCAAGGGTCTGAATCACAGTCATGTGATGATGGGAATGCTGTGACAGTTGCAACTTTGAGAACTAGTAGGAAGTCCTGTGCCCTTGTGTGTAGTAGATTTAATACAGATACCAGAAAAGGCCTTTGTGGCAGATAATGGGATGGATGATTCTTCCCAAATTCTGCAAAAGAAGGGTACATTCTCCAACAAAGTCTGGACTTTTCTTTAACAAGGACTACAAGAACCAAATAGCTCGTTGCAATTTAACTGAGTTGTTTAGCGAACCAGGAAGAAGGCTCTTGGAGATAACCCTGGACAATGAAAGGCATGACACTCATGCAAATCTCTTTGTTAGGGCTAGCAGGGTTGCAAAAAATTGGATGCATGCCAGGACATCTCTTTGTTGCCATCTATTTGAACTTTTGCAGCTGAATTCTGGGAGCCCCTCCTTTGACCATCTCATAAATAATTGCAAGGTTCAATAGACTAGCTTTATAATTTATTTAAAATTCTTATCTCTTTTGAAAAAAAAAAAGAAAGCATCAGGCTGAATGAGACAGAAACACAGATTTATTTTGTAGTCCAATCTTGTTTGAAAAATATTTTCAGAATTTTCCATGTCCATTTTCTTTTTCTCCCTCTCTGCACTAGCTCCATGAAATAATTCAAGTCTTTGCAGTAAGGAATATTTAAATTTTCTATATTTTTTCCAATTCTGGATTAGTAGTTTATCTTTGGAGTAAGTGGATTGATTTATGTTGAGACAAATATCAAAAGCTTCTATAAAGAATGGAAAGACTGAAGTGAATTATTTGCTATCATTCATAAACATATTCTCTTTAAAAAGCTGTAATCTATGCTGAGAATGTTATCAAATATATATAGCAATGTAATGATGTAGTAAAACTAATCTGAAGCTGATATGAATTGGTGATAATCTAGGGAAAGGAAACAACCTTTACAGTAAGAACATAAGAAAATTTCCCAATTTCAGTAATACTTAACAAGAATATTTCATGAAGCATATACTTGTTAAATTCAAATCTGGACAAGAATATTGCTCAAACATCTATCATAAGAAAATAGTGCTATTTGCAATTTTATTTTTTATAGAAATTGGCTCCAATATTTATTGTGCTTTAAATTCTTGAAAGAAGAATTTAAAGAAGAATGGCTTCTAATTAAGATACCCTTCAGTCATCAGCTAAGAACAATATTACTGTAACTGTAAGATTATTTTAAGTTTTGCTGAAAAATACTAACAACAATACAAGTTTATACAGGTAGTCTTTTATAACAACTTTATAGAAACTTAATAAGATGAGAGAACATAATAAAAAATCCCATAGATGCATCAGGATGCATTATGGTATCTTCTCCCATAAGAGAATAATGGTGATGGTGATGATTTTTATTCAATTATGAGAGACAAAGAGAAGTTGGCTATTTTATCTCATGAATGGGTTGATTATATACTATTGATGTAATAGTTATTTCTTCATTTCTTTGCACATTATTCAACAGGAAGACAGGGACATAGCTGATTAAAATTGAAATCCCCCCTCCAGGTGTCTTGAAATCAACTTGCTCATAATCAGTTTTGGTTGAGCTTGTAGGAGTAGATGTTATGTTCAAAGCCCACATTCCTTTGACAGCTCCTTTCTTAATGTAATTGTCTGCTTCCAACTTGTTGAATGTTTGAACATCCCAGCAGCTGTGACAAATATTCTTGAGACATGCTGGCGCTTCTTGTACATTAGCAATGCATGATTATGTTGGGAGAGATCTCTTGTCTCTCCTCTGCCTTAGTATTAAAAAACAAGTTATTGAAAAATGTTTCGTAAGATGAAGCCTTAATGGCAAAATGGCTTCAAATAGCACCACCTTGTATGCATGCCATATGTTTGAGAAATAAATCTTCTTCCCCCAACTCTGCTTTCATGCTTAAATGCATTGCAACATCACCACAAGGGAATGTTTATCTTGTTAACAACATCAATCTTTGCTCTGGTTTTTGTTCTCTCTGTTACCATGATCTCTGCTCCTCCCAACTGGGAACTGTTTCAAGTCCACATTCTTATAATATCTTCTGTATTTCCAGAAGATGCCATCTTGATTTATCCTTTGTTAACCAATCAGGACACATGACAAAACACTGCCTTGCAATCCAGCTTTGGATGGAGGGTTTGACTTCATTCAAAGTTGTAGCTGGAATTGCATCAAAAAACTATAGTAGAAGGACAGATAATAAAAAAAAATAGAGCTATGTCTTTCCTAAGCCATGGAATTTCAGACCAGCCTTTTCATAGATGGTAGATAGAACAAAGGGAATTATTATGATGACTGTATAATGTGTTGGTTAAAAATTGGAAAGGAAAGATAGAGAAGTAGTAGCTGCATAGGATATGACAAAACTAGCATTGTTTCACATTGACATCCTACACTAGGATATAAACATTGTATTCAAATCCTGAATAAATACAATCTTATTTTAAATCATCCAAGATACAATTATGCTTTATAGTAGCATGAAGTTGATACTTGTAGAAAATAGTTCTTTTTGTCTATACTGAATCTTGAATTTATTGGATAGCCATTGTTTTAATTTATGAAAAATTCATCTTACTTTGAATAAAACAATTGCAGTATTTATATTTATTCATTTCCATTGTCACATGTTCACATGTCTTAGTACTCCCCTACCCCACCCACTTGCTTCTAGCAGCAGATTACATCTGCAAGTTAAACACCAGTCAAAGTTGAGATTCTTAGGAAATCCCACTTCTGTTCTAGCCTTTCATTTATCATTTATGGTACACTGGAACCTCGGAATGCGACCACAATCCGTTCCCAGACGCGGTTGTGTTTCGAATTGGTCGCATTCTGAAGTGATACTTCTGCGCATGCGCAGAAGAGAAATCTGGCATGCTTTTTGTTCACCAACCGAGTTTAGAATCATGAACCAATTCAAAATTCAGCAGAATTTTTGATCGTGAACCGATTTAGTCACGAACGGAAGTGTTCATGAATCGAGGTTCCACTGTATGTACACATGTTTTTCATTTAAGCTTGAGTGCTTCAAAAAAAGAAAAATGGATATAGGTTCTAAAGCCTACAGAGTTGTATTAAGAGTCTTTTTTCTAGTCCCTACAAATGTGAATTTTAAATTACCAACACTACCTGTCCATTTTCTCTGCTGCTAAATTGAAAGGTTTCTCACAGCAAAATTTCTATCATTCCTAACTATAGTGTTGCTAAGGCCAGGCCATGTTACTATGTTGAGAACTTAAGGTTGGTTGCTTGTGGTGATAAAAGCTTTTAAACTGTTCAAAGAACAATGTTACCCGTAGACTGTACAAACACAAGCATAAAACCTGAATTCCTAGAAAATTGCTTTTCAGTTTTATACCAACCTCAACATTATGAGCAGTGTGTATTAGCCATGATTAGCCATTGATTAGCCATGTGTGAAGTGTAGAAAGGAATATTTTCCTGTCTTGCCTGGAAATGACAGGAACTGAATCTTGGACTTTTGATATGCAAATGGTATGATTTTCTCACATGAACTCACAGGACTATCTCAGACAATGGGAGACCTGGAATGGGGGGGAAAGTATATACTAATTTGAGTTCCTCAAAGAAAGACTTGAATGTAAATGTGAGAAGAGATTAGATAAATAATAGCTGGAGCTTTTAGTGAGTGATAAATGCTTACTATTTTGTTTGAAGTTGCTCGTGTTGCTAAGGTAGCTCCTTAAACTTGTACAAAGATTAACAACTTGATGACGCTATGTGTCCCTTTGAGTAACAAATGGAGCTGATGTTCTCTGAAAGCTCTTCCAGGTTTGTGTCATATCTTGATGAAAGCCAGTAGGGCTTGTATTTTACATATTTCTATTTTGTTAACATTTTGTCTTTCATTTCCAAATCAGTACCATCTTTCCTTACATTTCTGCCTTGAAGCAATATAGCAAGAAGTAGAAGAATCCAGAAATCAACTATCAGATGTCTAATAAAGATCATTATTTCTGTCAGTAAGCTTGGCTACTATTCCCTCTGATTTCTGTGGATTTCTGTGGATTCACACATTCATTTATTTTACTATCAGTAACCTGTTTTCTAATTCAACTCAATAACTATCCAAATTAAGACACTGAAACCTTGTGTTGTAAAGACTGATGGGCAAGTTAGTTGATTATAATTAATTTTATATACTTATATACATGTATTTATATACACATATATGCAAGCGCACATGCGTGCACACATACAAACATACAGATTGATCAAATAATTATAAGATGCACTAATTCAGTTTTCCAAAACTGTACAAATATGACCACAATATTTTTCAATATACAGTAGTACCGGTATCCCTAGTCAGAAAGTGAGCAGGAAGACTGAAAGAACTGATGCTCCTAATTTGATTCCAAACAGTGTGTAAAAAATGGTTCATACTTTGATTTATTCATGTATTACAGATATCTAGAAGTCTAATCTGTTTATTGGGTCCATATTCACCATAAACAACTCTTTCACCAACCATGCAAGTAACAGTATGTATATTTATCATTTTGAGTTACTTACAATTAATAAAGTTGGGATAAAAATCTAATAAAATAAATAGATAAATGAATTAATGAATGAAATGTCAAAATGTAAAGTGATATGTATTATCTTGGTATCCATTCACTCAAGAATTCATAACATAACTGAAAAAATATTGTATTTATTTACAGAATCCATAAGCAGGCAGTTTAATAAGGAGTTGTTGCTATCTAACATACTAAATATGTTGAGGGGGAGTGTTCATGCAATACTGAAAATCAACATTATGACAAGGACTAGCAATAGAACAAAGTCAAACTAGTCTTGGACTTTAAGAGAGTGAATGTCAATAAACTTAGAGAGAGCTTAGGAAGGATTCCATGGATGAGAATCCTCAAGTGGAAAGCAACTCAAAAAGCTTGGGAAACTTAGAACAGTGAGTGTAGACCCTGAAGATGACATATGTGTAGCCATATTTTATATTAACCTTAGTATTTCTTTTTCTATTCGTTTTTAGATTTATAGCAACTGAATTTACTGATACTTCAGGTACGCCTCTGTCTAATTGTAAAAGGGGGGCTGTAGAGATAAAGGAGGAATGTTATGTCTAGGTAACATTCCTTTCCCATGAGGACAGCTCAGATGCCTACAACTGGATGAAGGTGGAGTTTGGAGTTGCCGGACTGTGGGACCGAGAAGTGATTGGAGATTGTGACTCGGGGGATGTTTCACACTTTTGCTTTTATTGGGTGTAATTCTGGATCTGGTTCAGAGTTATACCAAGTCTGTGCCAATTTAACGTGTTCCTAATAAATGGACTTGAAATGGAAAATGGATGCCATGGACTTTATTTTTTGGGACATGTTATTTGGGGCTTGATAGTGAGATTTTAAAAACCCAGTCTAGCACAATACTAATGAAGAAGAAAAATAACAGATCTCAAAAGAAATCAGCATGGCTACATAAAGAACTCTCTTATAAATTGAAAGACAAAAAGGACAAGTATGGCACATAACTTAGGTAGAATATCATCAAATAGCTCAAGTCTGCAAAGATGAAATGAGGAAATCTAAGACTCAAAATGAACTAAAGCTTGCGACAAAAGTAAAAAATAACAAAAAATGTAAAAAACAAGAAAAATGTCAAGGGAATTGTTGGTCCATTAATGGGAGAAGGTGACAAGAAGGTGACAAGCAACAGGGAAAAAGCAGAACTGCTTAACTCATTTTTTGCATCCATCTTTTACACAAAAGGAATAAACAGTTCAATCTATCAAAAGCAGTACCATAATAAACAGATTAGGAATACAACTTAAAATAGGCAAGAAACCATTAAGTGAGCACCTGTCCATCTTAGATGAGTTCAAATCACCAGGACCAGATGGATTACACCCCAAAGTTCTGAAGGAGTTGGCAGATGAAATCTCAGAACCACTGAACCATATCTTTCAAGGATCCTGGAGCACTGGGGAACTGACAGATGACTGGGAAAAGGCTGGTGTAGTTCCCATCTACAAAAAAAAAGGGGGGGAATGGATTCAGGAAACTATAGACCTATCAGCTGACATCAACGCCTGGAACGATTCTAGAAAAGATAATCAAGCAACAAATCTGCAAACACCTAGAGGCAAACCAAATCATAAGCAGAAGCCAACATGGATTTGTCAAAAACAGATCATGCCGTCTTGTTGCATTCTTTGACAAAGTGACAAAATTAGTGGGCCAGCAAAATGCTGTGGATATAATTTATTTGGATCATAAACAGATCAGAAAGATCAGAAAGATCAGATCAGATCAGAAAGGTCAGCAGTTTGGTGGTTCGAATCCCGAGTGCTGTGTAACAGAGGGAGCTCCCGTTACTTGTCCCAGCTTCTGCCAACCTAGCAGTTCGAAAGCATGTAAAAATGCAAGTAGAAAAATAGGG
>JANHFQ010002641.1:94004-104256 GCA_032468035.1 Aparallactus werneri
AACGGAGATGAGCACCACCCCCTAGAGTCGGAAACGACTAGCACGTATGTGCGAGGGAACCTTTACCTTTACCTTTAGTACAATATTGATGACTGATTAGTTCAGAACAATGTATGGCATTTATTTATATCATAACTTTAATAGAAATTAGTATTGTGAATTTGGTGTTACCGGTTTGGGCTGCAAAATCCAGAGAGCCACTAAATTGTAGTAAAGATGTACAGAAAATTCTAGCTCTCTGTAGCCATCTTATATTCACTTAGATTTTTGCAGTGTAGATATGGTAGCTCTAATATAAAGTTGGAATATAGACCACCAAAAGGTTTGGTTTAGGTCACTTTAGTGCCTTTCTAAATAATGTGATTAGCACTGGAGATGTTTGGTTGATGCCCAGTTTATTTTAGGTATCTACGATTAATCTCAGTTCAGAAATCAGGCAAACTGGATAAAATCTGAATGCATAGTAGATTCCTAGAAGTTGGTGAAATCTAAAATTAGTGCATCATATTTAAAAGCATACTTCCACATTTGTTTTTTAAACTACTAAGAAGTCAGTCCAAAGAATATAATTTCAACTGGACCTTGACCACATGAATTAGACCCCAAATTTATATCGAGTCTATATAAAAGTTAAAGATGCTAAAAAATCAAATTCAACTCCTAATGATAACCTAGATAGACCCATACAGTTTTCTTGTCAACAGAATATAAACTGTTCACATTACTTTCTCCTAGATAGAATGTTTTTTCTACAGTATGTTCTATTGAACCTATAGCTGTGGAGTTCTCTGAACTTTCCCATCTAAGTATTAATTAGGTTCAACACTTTTAAAATTCTGAATGAGGTAGAAGTGTGTTTTACATAAACCAAAAATAAATAAGTTATTTTCATCTATCATGTTTTACCATCCTAACTGGTATACACAGTCAGGACTACAGTGGAGACCAAAATTCTATTGTCCCTTCAATCTTCACTTTAGGGTTCAAATTTGAATCAGAAAACCCCTATGTTACAAGAAACAGTAGATTGGAAGTATGGAATTTGAACCTGAGGAAAATGTGGACCTGCACTGGAGGATGAAAAATAAAGAAGGCAACAGACCAGATCATATACTAACTACCAGAGGTAAGGTTTGCTATGCATAAAGATATAATAATTCATCAGAGCTAAAGTAGATCTGAAATGACAACTACCAAAGATAAGAACTGCCATGCAAGGATGTGAGGTGATGTGGAAAGGAATGTGTGACAAATGCTGTTGGTAAATGATGAAAAGGAAAACTGTGAGGGGATCTTACTTTGAAAGACTTTACCATGCATACCTATTTCCACCAGATTTTGGTGATTTTAGTCTCTCCCAAAATTCCTTACAAATTTACCCAAACTGTAGAGGGAAACATGACTATGAATATACCTATGTATGAGTTTATGTGACACTTAAGCAAATAAAAGCTTTGTAGGTGAGGAATGATGTTATATGAACTGGGTTTCTAGTTATTGTATAAGATCCTGGCTCTCATATCTCCATTGAAAGCAGGTGAATGATTTCCCCAGTGGACTCTATTTCTCCAAGATCTGATGCTTCAATGTGCTATTAAGCCTTAGCTGCCTTATCTAAACCCAGATGGCTTAGCCAGATCACAATAGAAGGTGACCTTCACCAGGGAGTTTGAAGGAAGAAAAGAATGAGTGAATTATAAATGAAGGAAGTTGTAACAAAAGAAGCCATTCCTGCTAGTGATGCTTCAAAATAATGTGTACCATGACAACATTTTGAGTCAAATATTCCATGTATGAAGATATTGAATTTCTGCCTTGGCTGGTTTATGTGATTCATTGGTATTTTAATGGTATATCAACATTCACAGCTGAATTTTCACCAAAGTCTGTTCACTTCTTTGATGATCTTACCTTTTCCATTTTTAAATGTGCAAGTTGTCCTCTATTTGATAATGGCTAAACGATTTCTTTTCCTTTTAGTTCTAACATTTTCTTTTATCTGAATAATATAGCAATGGAGGAACTATGCTTCCTCCAGAAAGGTTGAATGTAAGATAAAAAGTGCATGCAGGTAAGGGGAAATCAGAATGCCTATGACATTGACAGAATACCAGCATCTTTCTCCTGTGCCATATAAATTTCCTAATCTGCATTTAATTAACATTTAGAAATCTCTTTGAAAAGCAATGATCATTATTACTACTCACCACGGGTGAGTGCCACACAAACAGCTGGAAAACAGGGAACATGATTATGATGAAAGTGATAGTTGACAAAGCTGTGCCTATAATGCCCAAATTTAACTTCTCATTTAAAAAATGTTTACATGCAAAAGTGCAACAGATACTGCTATTACTATTAATTCAATGTATAAACTGCATTGGTTTGAAATTTTTTTTGGGGGAAATGGGAGATGGGGAGGATGTTTGGTTTGAATATTACCCACTTCTTTGAAGGAAACAATGCTCAATTCTTATTACTTGTGGACTTGCCAAATTTATATTTTTAAGATGAATTTTGGAACAATTAAAATCTTTTCAATGAATGATCCATGTTTAGTGAAAGTTGAAAGATGGCACATCCCTTATATATGCAGGAGATTAAAAAATGCATGCACGAAAGGAATGGGGTTTTTGGTTGCAGCAGTTTGACTTCTTGCCTGCCCTTGTATGCATGCATGCACCTACCTCCATGCACATACCAGCCTGATTGATCGGTTGTCAGGCACCTGAACAATTTAGGAGAGAGTGCACAGTCAGAGTCATTTTCTTATTACCCATTCTCCGCAGACTGAGGCAGTGATAGCTGGGAAGGTTGGAGGAATAGCAGAACTTTGTGGTGTCTTAGGCATTTTAAGGAAAACTACCATAGGTAGCTAATAGTTGTTCTGTGGTGCCTGTTAAATTTATAATGCTCCTTGTCTGGCTATAAAATTAAAGGATGCTTATTGTGGAATACATTTGGTCCTTGTGATTTTATTGCTCCTGGCACATCAGATGCTGTAGGAGAGGAAACTAGGAAGAATTTTGTTTTTGTTTTGTGTCTTGTGAACTGCAAAGGCTAAGCTAAAACTGAACATACTACATTGTCTTTTAGATGTCATGGTTGGTTAACCATGGTTGATAGACTCCTTTGCTATGCAAACACAGATCTAAGTCCTAGAGAAGGAATCTTTGTCCTCCTTATTTATATCCACTTCCCTAGACTCTTGAATAAAATGTGTGAACTACTTCTTTGATAGTTGGCATTAAAGATGCCTCATTTATGATTTCCAAAATAATGTTTCAGGGTCTGGATTTCTTTGATATGAATCAGTTAGTTTTTCTGCCTTTCCCACTAACTCCCAGAACAACTTTTTAATGCAGTTCAGGTAGAATTCTGCTGGTGTGAAATGGTGCTTTTTTATCTCATAGTTACTTTGATAATAATACTAATAATAATACTACTAACAAAAAGCAAAGTAGTGACAGAAGATGGCAACAAAATAATTTTTGAAAAGTCATGTTTTGTGCTTGTTCTGTTCCTCTCCTCTCCATATCTGCTCAATCCCTTCTCCAGCCCTGAACGGAGCTAATTAATCCAATTGCTAAACAATTGTGTACATGCTCTGGAGAAGCTTTCTGGCTTGTCCGCATGATCAGAACATTGAAAGAATACCTGAGAATGGGTGAGCTTAGCTTCATTTGGGATGCTGCAGGCTGAAAGTGGTTGACTCTCTAAATGGTTTACAGAGTCATCCTATTGCCCCCAACAATCTGGGTCCTCATTTTACTGACCTTGTAAGGATAGAAGACTGAGTCAACCTTGAGCTGCTCAGAATTGAACTTCTGGAGCGAGCAGTGAGTTAGCATGTAATATTGCATTCTAACCACTGCGCCCCATGACTCTTATATACCCAGAATGAACCACTGTATTCTTCACCTTAGAGGAGAGGTCTCCAATCTTAGCAACTTTAAGCCTGACAGACTTAAAGAATTCCCCAGCCAGCAAAACTTCTCGGTGTTGAAGTCCTCCAGGCTTAAAGTTGCCAAGGTTGGAGACCCCTGCCTTAAAGGGCAAAGTAGCCTGTACTTGTCCAGATGAAAAATATATTATTACGATAAAATATTCCTATTTTAACCTGGAGGTAATTATATTAAACCACAGCGTGGAGCATACATTTTAGATTAGGACTTCCCCTAACTGAGTGTGACTAACACTTCATGTTTTCAAAAGGCAAATAACATATTTTGGTGGGCAACTTAATACTTCCTTTTTTGCAAGTGAGAATGTAAACATTGCACAATAACTCTGGCTGATTTATTATTTAAAAGTAATGATAATAATAATATTTAGACTTATATACTTCTTCACAGTGCTTTCCAGCAATCTCTAAGCCAGTGGTGGTGAACCTTTTCAGGCTCATGTGCTGGAAGTGGGCTTGCGTGTGTGCATGCATGTGCCCATGCACCCTGTACCCCTACACACATGTATGCATGCACGGAGTGTGTGTGACCCCTACCCCCTGCACACATGCACAAGACGGAAACACAGCTGATTCATGCTAATCAGCTGTGTTTTGGGCTCAGGATCTCGTGAGCATGCATGCGGTGGATGGGAGGGTCATGTGCACCCCCTGCACATGCTCGCATGAGCCTGACCCGGAAAAATAGCTGATCAGCTGTGCTTCGGAAGATGCCAAAAGGAACCACTATGGAGCGTGGGTGGGTAGGAGGGCCTACTACTAACCCTCATGCGTGCTGGGAGAAATGGCTCTGCGTGCCACTTCTGGCATGCATGTCATAGGTTCGCCACCACTGCTCTAAGTGATTTACAGAGTCAGTATATTACCCCAACAATCTGGATCCTCATTTTACCGACCTCGGAAGGATGGAAGTCTAAGTCAACCTTGACCCTGGTGAGATTCGATCTCCCAAACTGCTGAACAAGTCAGCAGAGGGAGTCTGCAGTACTGCATTTAACCACTGCACCACCACGGCTCTTAAAGTAAAAATTACAAAAGAAAAAAGGAATCATGAACAGATCTAAAAACAACATATAACTATAATTCCCATCTAGCAAGAGCTCCACCTTTCCCTTGTGCCAAAGACTGGGAGAAAAGCCTTGTCTTTATTAACTTCCTGAACATTGTCAGAGCAGGAGCCATGCAGTTTATTCAATTACATTCAGTTTTACTATAGTTCTATTTCTCCATAAACTCATTTGAATTTTATTTGTGTGTTTACTTCAGTATTAATCCAAGATAAACAGTTTTAAATATTTACTCTATAAATAAATACGTTCCCTTAGGGTAATTATTCCAAGGTAGAATTCAAATATGAAGTAAAGTCCCATTAAAAAAACCAATTTTATAAATATATTACAAGCTATAGCAAATATATGACTTGTTCCAATTAATTGAGAAACCTGATGATTTACCAAAAAAATGTTGTAATATATCAAATAAAATTTGTTATACAACAGTAATTGTTTTCAGGGTAATTCATTTGGATCTCTTTGCTCCATCAAGTGGTCATCCAGAGCTTTCCAGTCTCAATATGGTAAGGATTCGTCCCATTTTAAAGATTTATTTCATCCTGCCTTCTCCTTCATTAAGCTATAAAATGTTTGACTGCTGTGGTTTTCAGTTTTAAAGTACTAAATAAAAGCTAACAGCAGAGGCAACCCAAAGCATTTGGCTGACTGAAACTAAGAATGCATAATGGCTCCCACATACAGTAATCCAGTGGTCCCCAACCTTTCTGGCTTGATTGGTGGCCTGGTGGAAGGAAGAGGGGATGGTTCTGTGCATGCGCACATGCACAGCTCCATTTTCATGCGCCTGCCATTCAGAGCTTCACATATGAGCGTGAGTATCCACCACTGGCGCAAGTGGAGCTGCATGTGCACATGCATGCTCACCCACCACTTGTTCCAAATGGGCTGTGGCCCACTAGTGGGCTGTGGCCCAGGGTTTGGGAAACACCTGCAGCAATCAACCAGAATGATCATTGCTCTCCTGAGGATAGAAGACAGAAGATAATCAAGATAGTTCAGTTCAGATAGACAGTGATCAGTTCTTTGTTACTATTCACAATTTGCCATATGAGGATATTGCCTCACTCTGCCTAATGATTTGGGCTTACCCAGGTAACTAATTTGTGGTCTACTTTATCAAATGTCTTATTGAAGTCCATGTATATTATACCCACTGCTAATTTTGTCACATTGCCAAAGAATCCAGTAAGATTTGTCTGGCATGATCTGTTTTTGATAAACATATTAACCTCTGGTTATGACTTTGGTTGCCTCTATTATGACTTATCTAGTTACCCCTTCTCTCCCCCCCCCACAATATGTCTCCCTTGATTCAATACCACCAGGAAAGAGCAGGTATGTTTTCCATCTGTCTATTCCAATCTTCCTGCTCACCCAACATGGGTAAATTCTAATCATGCTTTCCTCCCCACAACTTGATTGGTGCCTCTATAGCCACCCTACAATTGGGAGATTGGCAATTTGGAGAAGAATTCAGGCTAGCCTCCTACCCTATCACAACCCTATTTTTTTGTTTTTTGTGGGACAAATCCTTGCAGTTTTATTATCAAGATTTTGAAAGTGCCTTGCCATTACTTATTTCCTAGGGCTGAAAGAAAATGACTGGCCCAAGGTCAGTCAGCTGGCTTTGTGTCCAAAGCAGGATCCATTGGTTCCCTGTTTCTAGCTTCATGCCTTAACCATTACACCAAACTAGCTCTCTATCCTATATCAAATGATATAGGAGTAGGTAATTATAGAAGACCTATTAGCAGATAATTGCAAGAGAGTAATTAATGAATTTATGGAAAATATGCTCTGTTACAATGCCACCAATTAATGTTCATATACAGTAAGGTATCCCACTAATCCATTATTTGGAGCAATTGCATCAATCCAGGCTGCAGATACTAACAAAAAAAGACTGATTTTGCCTGTGGATGGTAGAATTATTCTTTCAAGAGAAAGAAATATTGTGGGGGTTGACTCATACTGAGCTTCAGTGTGATAAATGGGAGAGCTGCTACTGTGTCTATGGATTTATGATGCAATGACTTTGGGGCAGGAAAAATGGCTTTAACATGGACATATTATAGCATTCAGTTTAAGAAAGCAAAGTAATGTACAGGTATTCCTTGATGTATAACCACAATTGGAATCAAAACCTCTGTTGCTACACAATGTGGTTGTTAAGTAAGTTGCACCAATTTTACAACCTTTCTTTGGCACAGTTAACTGATTCATCATGGTTGTTAAGTTAATCACATGGTTGTTAAACGAACCAGATTTCCCCATTGACTTTGGATGTGGAAGCCATGGGAGAAGGGCATAAGTAATGATCACATGACCATGGGATATGCAACTATTATAAATGTGTACCAGTTGCCAAGTATGGGAATTTTTTATCACATGACTATCTTATGCTACAACAGTTGTAAGTATGAGGACTGGTTGTAAATCACCTTTTTCAGTGCCATTGTAACTTCGAACAGTTGTTAAATGAATAGTCATAGGTTGAGACCACTTGTAAAGTATAATTATACTTAATAACTGAAGTACTTAGTTGTAAAAAGATGCAAATTGAAGCATTTCTCAAGGAGGTTATTTATATCCTTGTTTAAAATAAACAATAGGTTTTTTTTTAAAGAAAGCAACTAATACATTTTACGAGTTTCCAAGGGTAGTTCTTAAATCTTCTTTCTGGTTGCAATAGGAGCATGTTCTCAGAGAAAGTTAACTCCAGTTGTTGCTGGTGGAGGGGACAATTAATAGCAGCTTATATTGAATGGAATTCGTTCATTACTTCCCCATACTATGTAACATTTGATTAACGACCCCTTCCTTCTGAAATAGCAATTGACAGAGAAAGTCTCAGGGTAATGCTGAGATGTTAAATACTAATTGTTAAGATCTCTGCAGTAATAAAACAGTCAGTCCTACCTACCTACTCATACCTGAGGTTACTTAACTACTCAACTGTCTCCATGAAAGTAGTAGAAAAGATTCCGAGATAGTGGAACAGGACAGATGGGGTTATATGAGTCATTGAGTATTCTTTGTCTTACAACTCTGGTACTAGAATATGAGTAAACTCAATTTGTTTTACTATTTCTGTTTGTAAAGCTGGGTATTATTTTTTTCTGGGAAAACTTTAGTTAATAGTTTTCTGAGAAAAGTATTGGAGCTTCTTCTGTAATCTTTCATATTTTATATATTCTCCTTTCATTATTCAATTTATAAAAACTAATTCACTATGGTTACAAAACAATCAATCTGTAAACACTTCAGAAATATTTGTTTCTTGAAGTTAGTGTAGATTTGTTGAAAAGACATGTCTTGAAGAGCAATCTTATGTTTTTGGGAAGGTAACAACTTTGTTTGATTAGGAGAATATTATGGTTATAATATAACAACAAAGCTTTTTGCAACATACACTATGCTAGCCTCATTAGCAAACAGTATTAATAAATCTAAAATTGAGTTGAAATCCACACGCAAATGATATTCCTCAGTGGTTTCTCAATGTATTGCAAGAAGACATGAAGTGGGATATTCACTTTATTTTTTTTTTAATTATGGTAGCAACTGAGGCAAAAAGCTGATGGTCTAGAAGAAGAAACAAAGCACAAAATGATCTTGATAGTTTGGTGAAGTGGATGGAAAATAACAAAATGAAATTTAGACACTTGGCAATAGTTGTGAAAATAATCTTGAATTGTAATTAATCAGACCCTGAATATGAGCCAGCAGTGTGATATGGCTGCACAAAAAGGCAAACAGAATTATAGGCTAAGTTAATAGAAGTACAGTTCCCAAATTGTGAAACACAATATTTCTATCCTGTTCCACATTAATAAGATTCCACTGAAGCACTATGCCCAGTTCAGAATAACACAGGTCAGCTAGATCAGCTAAATCAGATCCAAAGTAGCATAACAAAGTTTAAAATATATTAAGTGAAAATGAACACTAAATTCCATAAGGATAGATTGAGCGGATGGATATATTTAGTCTTGAGAAAAGATGGTATTAAGGAGAGCATGCTAGCATTCTTCAAATACTTGAAGAAGTATCAACAAATGTATTGAGTTTCTCCGACATCTCAAACAACAATGACCAAACACGAAAGGGAGTTTAAAAGTGGAGCCAATTACCTAGATAAGGAGTTGGTTTACCTTTGATTAATGTGAATAGACATTCATTGGGAATAATCTGGATTCCTACACAGAGCAAGGTTGTTAAATGCGATGTCCTAAACAACCTTTTAGTTTTATGTTACTAACAGAATCTGATCTGCATGCAGAGGTTTTTAGGACTATGATAAAAAACTTCAGTAGGTTCAGTAGACAGAACCATAGAGGTCAATACTGTAATTCAACATTATGATATCTCTTTGGGAACTCTAAGATTAATTTGAAGTTTTATAATCCTGCAATAATTTCTAAATTACATTTGTTATTAGGAACATGTATGCCAAAAGTCAGATAGTATCATCGACACAGTGGGCATGGATTTGGGTAGACTCCAGGAGACAGTGGAGGACAGGGGGCCCCTGATATGCTATGGTCCATGGGTGGAGTCACGAAGAGTCAGGCATGATTTAGCAACTGAACAAGAACAACATGTATGTCAAAATGATATTAATGATACTAATAAAACTCTGCTAAAATGAGCACAAATAATTGACCTACAGAGCCTGAGTTCAGTTTTCAGAAACATCTGGTCAACAAAGATGTGTTCTAGCTTCAGCATAAACAAAGGTAAACTGCTTTACTGTTTGGAACGTGCTTGGCATTTTCAGAAAATAAGATTTGGCAAATTGAGCTGGGGAATGGAAAATATTTAGAGCAAAGATTGCTAGGCATCAAGGGATCTGGAAGAAGAATGAATTGCTGCAAGGTAAGATCTTCCATCGTTAAAAGTTGTACTTGCCTTCCACGTACTTCAGAGATTTCTCACTTAAATCTCACAGGGCTCCTTTAGATTTGATGACAAATACTTTAGAAGCTTCAAACAAGAATTATAACTTTCTTTCTATGGACCTGCTCATGTTGTAGAGATTTAGAGCCTTCAAGGGAGAGGCTGCTGAATGGGGGAGGCTTTTTCTTTTGGCTCAGGTAGCGCAGAAGAGTTATAATAAAAGAATTCATAATATATATGAAATAATTAGAGTAGGTTTAATTATAGACAATTTTAGCTTAAGACACGGAAGAGAAAACACAACGGAAATAGAAGC
>JANHFQ010002648.1:39609-50246 GCA_032468035.1 Aparallactus werneri
GAGGAGGAGGAGGAGGAGGAGGAGGAGGAGGAGGAGGAGGTGGAAGAATGCTCATAGTGGGGTTCCTGACAATACTGAACATATTTGAACCTCCAGAAATTGCTGGCTCTAACTCCCTTGTTGTTATTAATCCTGCTCATGTATTGGTTATGTCATTAGACAAAGCATGGTGAATACATGGCTTCTCACTGAAAGACAAGAGATGCCTTCGGAGGACATGCAAATAGCTCTCTGTTTGGACTGCTGTCAGTCCTTGAATAGCTCTTTTGTCTGAATGGCTGTCTAGTCCCAGTCTAGTTTAATAAATCAACTAAGCCCTTTGAGAACTCCTGGAGTGCAGACTGAATGAGCACAGAAGACGTGTGCTTTTAGTTATCTCCTGTGATATGACAAAGCATTAGATACTGCATGTCCTGAGTTACCACATCACATGATTCTTTGTTGGGGGGGGGGGAGAAATCAGCCTAGGGTTAAACCTATCTAGACAGTGTCAGGTTGAAAAAAGCTTCTGCAGATTGTGTGAACATTATTTCAAGGTATAATGTTTGGACAGTTTTTTTTATAGTTTTTGGCCTGACACAGTATCTATTTCAAAATCCTTCTTGCATACAATATGTGCCACATTTGAAATGATGAATTCCTAAGTAATAATTGTGATGGATACATAGATTTAGAGGCTGCTTCAATATGAGTCCTTCTAACAGCATGACAATATTTTTAGCATCCAATTTCAAAGAATATTAATTCTGCTTCGACAGATTGGTCTTATCATTAGGCTACTGCAAAAGCTGGTTGCTTGCCTTGTCTGATTGAACTGCAAAATAATTGTACAAGATAAAATCTTCTGCTTTGGAGCCAGAGCACTGGTTTATAATATCACATAAAATGCCTGATACCAGACCTGGCCCAACCATCAGACAGAGTAAAGAGCACTGATTGTGGATGTTATAAAGGGAAACACTTAATAAAAATAGCAATAGCAAATAATGAGTAATAATAATAATAGATTTTATGAGACATGAGAATTCAGAATTCAGAATTGAGAATTCAGACAGATGGACATCTTATTCATAACAGACTACTATAACAGTCATTGAAAAGAAGAAAGTCTGGTTTATCAATGTTGCTCTACTAGTAGTTCTCGACTTAACAACCATCACAATAGGGCTACTTATAAGAGGAGGAGCCATAGTGGCGCAGTGGTTAGAATGCAGCATTGCAGGCTAATTCTGCTGACTGCCGGAGTTCGATTCTCACCGGCTCAAGGTTGACTCAGCCTTCCATCCTTCCGAGGTTGGTAAAATGAGGACCCAGATTGTTGGGGACAATATACTGACTCTGTAAACCACTTAGAGAGGGCTGTAAAGCACGGTGAAGCAGTATATATGTCTAAGTACTATCGCTATGACCAAGATTCAAAGTTATAATTGCCACACCTCCGATCATGTGATTGTATTTGGGGCACTGGACAACCGGCCCGCATTTACAGTAGGGCAATTGTAATAAAGAGGAAGAATGCTCTGAGTGGGATCCCACTGAATGTATGTAGACCGGAGTGCTATCGGTTTGAAAAAAGCCACTCTTCCCTTGCGATGGTCTCCATGCTCCCCACCCACCCATTTTGAGAAATGTTTTATAAGATTGTCAAGATTTTTGCTGACATTATGAATACTGTATGTAGAAAATCAGAGCATGACTTTTCTGCCAACAATGTAGAAGTGGCCTGCCACTCCCTTCTTCTGGGGCTTTTTCAGGCTTCCTAGATTAGATTTTTAAACTTCCTAGATTACAAGCACTCATCCACTTGTCCTGATTATGCTTAGTTTCTGAAGTCAGCCAAATGCTGCCAAAAACTGATAGCTGTTTTCAATACTAATCTTCTCTTGCATCTGGCTTTATGCCAGTCCTTTAGGAGGAATATTTTGCAAATCACCAGAAAATTGCACACACAAATATATGTAGACAAATGCATGACTGCGTATATGTACCAATATTGTGTGAGAGAGAGGGGGGGGAGAGGGGGAAAGAGAGAAAGAGACAGAGAGAGAGAGAGAGAGAGAGAGAGAGAGAGAGAGAGAGAGAGAGAGAGAGAGAGAGAGATGTATCTCTTTCTCTGAAGGAAGGTGGAAGGGTAATTTACAGGAAATTCTCTTGGAAGGGCAAAACAGTAAACTTGGCAATTGAAAGTTTGAAGCAGAAAGCGCTGATTGGCTGGCATTCTTTGTGCTCAGGATAAGCAGTTGTTTAATAAGCCCTAAAAGGGCCCTCTGTGAGAATCAGAGGCCGAAATATCGAGCTAATATGATGGGCTTGATCTGCAGATGGTGACAGCAAAGTTGAAGAATTGTGGGAATGATTAGAAAATGGGAGGGTGGATGAAGGGGCAGGCCTCCATTAATGAATGTATTTATTCACGAGTAAGCTCAGCGAGGGACAGAAAAATTGCAGAATATGGATACACTGCAAAATTCTTGCCTTGCTCGTAGATAAGCTGCTCCTTTGACAGAACCAACCTTT
Organism: Aparallactus werneri; assembly: GCA_032468035.1. Classification (NCBI taxonomy): domain Eukaryota; kingdom Metazoa; phylum Chordata; class Lepidosauria; order Squamata; family Lamprophiidae; genus Aparallactus; species Aparallactus werneri. The sequence continues at coordinate 42,127 of JANHFQ010002648.1, forward strand.
CCTCCGTATGAGACGGATGGCATGTAACACTCCTTGGCAACTCAGAGTGATTAATGGCCATGATAGAGAAAGAAGGAATGAAGCTATTGTTTTTGATTGATTGTTGCTTTCCCTTACTACCTGTTTTACCTTTTCTTTTTCTTTTTTGGGGTAATGCAGTGTTTTCTAAAAATAAAATTGCGCGTTCCTATCTCCTTTTGGGAAGCTATGAACAGATGGCATAGTTATTAAATAGCAGCCTTCCCATAATTACCTATGTCATGATAAAGTCCCATTTGCCGTGGTGCCTTAGACATGGATATCCTTTGAAGATGACTAACAAATTGGCGACAGTAGTTTAAAATGCAGAGTTCAGCATTTGGGCTGATATGGATTCATATCAGAGAACTGGCTGCTTGCTCCCGGCTGAAAACAATGCAAAGAGATGGTAATTGCTTTAAAGAGGGCTTGCTTTTCTATCACACCACTCCATTAGGCCAGGGTCTCTCGATAACCTTCTCCAGGTACCATTTATCTAAAAACTAAGATGGATGGCCAAGAAAATAAATAAATAACTTCTTCTGTAGTGGCACCTATAATTCTTGAATGCTCTACTAGACAAGAGCCTTACTGCTAGACACCAGTAAGATATTCCTTTGTACTTAAGCATTTTCATTGCTATTTAAATTGAAGGATTTTATATCTCAACATTCAATCACATTATCGAGTTGTTTTATTCTTCAACAAATATTCCACAGGCACAGATTTGAAACTCAGTTGCTCTTAGAACAGACATGGGCAACCTTTTATAGTTATGGGGCTTTGCAGAGCTGCAGGGAATGCAGAAAGTTTCTTTCGGGAGGGGGGGAATTCAGACAGTCAGTCATACCCTGATCTCCTCATGGTTTGACTACTGTAATACGCTCTACCTGGGGCTGCCCTTGAAGACGGCTTGGAAGCTGAGAATCAAAAGTGATTGAATTGCTAAATAATAACAACAAAAATAGGCTTATTTCCGGACCACAACATTGTAACCAACTGTTTCTTATTACACTGTTTTATTCTATTCTATTATTTTATTTTATTTCTATAGCCGCCCATTTCAGCGCAGTGACTCTAGGAAGGAAACAATTAAAAAAAATACTATATCAACGCATACAGCAGTCGAGAAAATTATCATAACAATTGTCAGTAATTTATTTATTTATTTAATCTCAATAGCTGTTTTTTGTTGCGGCAGTTTTTAATTGTTTTATGTGAATCTTATTACTCAAAGTCACGTTCTAAAATCTGCACATTGAGAGGACACTCTGTTCTCAGTGAAAGAGTCCAGCATTTTAATATACCTCCCTTTGATGTTAAAATGAAACTGCAGTCACATTTTAAGCTCTGAAACTTTGAAAGGATAATAATTCACAGTATCTTCATACTAAGCAATTGCCTTGGTTTTTATATTAATCTAAATATGTCATACTTTCCTTTTTTTTTGGTTAATGGTAGCATTAACATTTAAAAGAAGTTTTAAAAAATATAATTGTACAGGTAGTCCTTGACTCACAACCACAATTGAGTCCAAAATTTCTGTTGTTAAGTGAGACATTTGTTAAGTGAGTTTTGCCCCATTTATTGATCTTTCTTGCCACGGGGGTTAAGTGAATCACTGCAGTTGTTAAATCAGTATCACGGTTGTTAAGTGAATCTCGCTTCCCCATTGACTTTGCTTGTCAGAAGGTCGCAAAAGAGAATCACGTGACCCTGAGACACTGCAACCGTCATAAGTATGAACCAGTTGTCAAGCATCTGAATTTTGATCACATGATCACAGGGATGCTCCAAAGGTCTTAAGTGTAAAAAACGGTCATATAAGTCACTGTTTTCAGAGCTGTTGTAACTTTGAATGGTCACTAAATGAACTGTTGTAAACCGAGGACTACCTGAACTGACATTTTCAGGCATTTAACAAGTACTGGATAAAGGGTTCGTAGCTTCAAATCACACTAAGTCCATGCCAGCTGTTTGGACTGTGTCAAATTACCACATGGCATGTGAGAAGAGCTGTCCCTAGTTAGTTAGTTAATGGGCGCAATTCCAGATCAATTTCTTGGGGGAGAGAGGTTGATTGGGGTGGGAAGTAATATTTGTTGCCCTCACTTAAATGCAGCATTATCTGAGGACGATACCCTAGTGAATGCCTTAGCCACTTCCCATAGCCACCTCAGCTGTGGTGGCACAGTGGTTAGAATGCAGTATTGCAGGCCAACTCTGCCCATAGCCAAGAGTTTGCTAGTGATCAGCTCAAGGTTGACTTAGCTTTCTATCCTTCTGAGGTTGGAATATGCTGACTCTGTAAACTGTTTAACAAGTGCTGCAAAGCACTATGAAGCATGTACACCAGGGTGGGCTGCTGGGAGTTCACACGGGTTTGGGCGATCCTCTTTGTAAGAGTCTGCCAAGTTCAGCGAACCCCCAAATCCCACTCCTGGCTGGCCCTGCCCACCCCTGGCTGGCCCCGCCCCACGCATCCCTCCCCTCCCAGGAGTCTCCACACAGCCCATTTTTGATGCCAGGTAAGTGCAGGGCCCTCACAGAGGCTCGGGGAGGGCGAACAGCAGGCCTCCTGGAAGTTTGGAAGCCCAGAAATGGGCCTGTTTCCGACCTCTGGAGGGTTTCCGGAGCCGGGGTAAACTGTTTTCGCCCTCCTGGAGGCGCAAGGAAAGCCTCTGGAGCCTGGGGAGGATGAAAAATGAGCCTCCCGGAAGTTCCGAAAGTCTGGAAATGGACCCATTTTCGGCCTCCAGAAGGCCTCTGGAGTCGGGGGGGGGAGGCTGTTTTTGCCCTCTGGAGCCTCCAGAGTCTGGTGAGGGCAAAAAACGCCCCCTGCTATGGTGCAGGTAGCCGACTAGGCTACACCCACCATGGCCACACACACCCAGCAACCAGCCAGTGAACCCGTTGCTAAAATTTTTGGAGCCCACAGATAGTCCTTGACTTACAACAGTACGTGTAGGGACCATTCAAGCTTACAACGGCACTGATAAAAGTGACATGACCATTTTTCACACTTATGACCGTTGCAGCATCCCCATGGTCACATGATTTACATTTGGCTGCTTGGCCACTGGTTCTTATTTATGACAGTTGCAGTGTCCTGCGGTCATGTGACCATCTTTTGTGACTTTTTGACAAGCAAAGTCAATGGGGAAGCTGGATTCACTTAACATGTACCAATCACATGACCACCATTTGTGATCTTCGTTGCCAGCTTCCAACAAGCAAAGTCGACGAGGAAGCCAGCAGGGAGGCTGTAAAAATGGTCATGTAACCATGGGAATGCTGCACTTGTGGAATTTGGCTAATGAGGGCAACAGGGACTGTCGTAAGTCAATGAGAACGTATGATGTCACGCTTTACGATTATATTGGTGACAGAGTTGCCAGTCCCAATTACCATAGTTAAGTCATAGTTAAGACTACCTGTATTGTAAAGTTACAGCAGGGGTGTCAAACTGAAGGCCTGGGAGCTGGATGTGGCTTGCGAGTTGCTTAGATCTGGCCCATGGAGTTGCCCTGGAAACAGCGAAGGACCGACCCGTTGTGCCTCTGCCAATGAAAACAGAGCTAGTGAAGGCCATGCGTGGCCCTCCCGAGCTCCATTTTTCACTGGCAGAGGGTTGCAGGAGGCCGTCCCAGCTGAAAACAGAGCTCATTTTCAATGGCAGAGTGCTCAGGCCACCACAGGCACCCCTGACATGAGTGATGTCATGCTGGCCACACCCACCCCAGCCTGTCAAGGTCAAATGCAACCCTAATGCAGCCCTCAATGAAATCGAGTATGACACTCCTGGGTTACTTGCAAATCTAGGAAAGCACCTCTTCTGACTGAGATATAGTTTATCTGACTGTGGTCTAGATTATGGCTCTTCCTCGGGTCTCCCAAGGTTGTTCTCACAGTTCATTACATTCCCTTCCTGAACTATGGAAGAGCCGCCCTGTTTTTCTATTTAGAGAAGAGCACTTCCTCCCAGAACCCTGAAGGCAGCACAAAGAAGATAATTAAATGTGGCTGATCACTGCCTATCTGTATGTGCACAGCGTACAGAATAAAAGATTTTAAAGCATTCAAATATTTGATGATTTAAAAAGAGGATAACAGCGGGAAGGCTTTTGACCTCAAGGAGAACCTGTGTGACTTCTGGGAAAATATTCTATAATTCTGCTCTCAAAAACTTATGAGCTGCTTTTCTACAGTTTGTTACAACCACTTTTGAGGGTATATTAGTTCTATCTTCCATTATCTGTAAATAATTCTCAATATTGCTTTCAAGGAGCTGGCTGTTTAAAAATAAGAACAGAAACAACAACAACGGGTTTTACTTCCCAGTCAGTTGTGCAGTGTGCATATAAGCTGGCATTTTTTTTCATACAAATCCCTAAATTGGCTTGTCTTCACATCCTATTCCATGGCTGTCTAACAGAAATAACAACTGATGACAGGAAATTGAACATGTGCTCCATGACAGAAGCCAAGAGGAATGAGATTGAGTTTTCTGTCTGATGGAATATCTTTTGGTGGCTCCAAAAGCCTCTGAAAGACAGTGTCAAATCTTGTATCCAATTTCCTGTTAGTCTTTAGGCATGTCAGTTGAATCCACTGCCTGTCATTATCAGAACATTCATTACAAGGGGAGCAAGAAAATGAATGCTATATATATATTTCTGAAAAACAGAAATCAAGAACCTCCCTAACCATCTCTGCCCATCAAACTGTGACTTGGCTAGCTTGCACCCAGGTTCAGTTCTTGCCCAAAATGGATGCTGAAAAGATGCAGTGTAGAGCTAATGATCCACAGCACCAAGAAGGAGCTACTACTACTAAACTAGTAGCAAGAATGTTCGTCTTCTCTAATTCCCAGATGTCATCTGGATGCTGCATTATGCTAGATTATTGGCAAACAGGATAATACAAATTGTATGGATCTGCAAAAGGACAAATTGCTTAACCTTCACCTGGGAAGGGTTTTGAAGAAAATTAACATTATTAACATTGTCCTCTCTGGGTCTTAATATTCAACAACATAAGAGAAGATTTTCAGAGGTTTTGCCCAACCAATCTTTCAAAATTTCATATTCATATTGCCTTTTCCTAAGCAAACCTTTAAGTGTCTTGTTTTACAGTCCCTAAAATGATGATGACATCGACAATATACAAGCATTCAATCAGTGGACTAACCTCATAATCACAAAAACAATTTTGCTTGTGCTGGAAACTCTCGTCCCCTTTTGCGTTGCATGGCACTGGATAAGATATAAAAAGCTCTTTCCACGTATCCACGAAAGTGGAGCGACCAGGTAAAGTGAGAATAATTTTGCTGCTGTGATTGCATTGGCCACACTGAGGCTTTAGGTCTTCACCTTTTGTGTGAAAATTACACTTATAAAATTAAACAGCAATTTCACACATCTTGATACACCATGGAAATGATTAGGCATGGCTGCAGCTGGAGACCGGGAAAGGAAGATCTACCATGGTCAAATTTCCGTAAATACTGTAATCTTTTTTTCCCTGAAGGCAATTATTCTTCACTTAATACTGCCAGACCCTGCGGATGGCAGATCGTGCCCAGATGGCATCACTCTGGATGGCAAAATTATGATTAGTGACGGTAGCTAGATAGATTCTCTGCTGTTCTGGTTATTATTACGGCAGGGTTGGCTGGGGAATTTGGGGAGTTGAAGTCCATGCCTCTTAAAGTTGCTGAGATTGAGAAACATTGCATTAGGAACTTATCTTTATATCCCCCTAACCAAGCACGGCTATGACCTATCATGTTTATGCGTGGCATATAAACATGACTGCTTTCCTCTTTATCCCCAGCTCACAGTTGAGGCAGTAAAACTATTGTGATTTTGAAATAGGTGTTACCTCTTTTCCCAACACAATTGTGGCCATAAATGTGACTGAGCATACTTCATCACTGGTGTTTTGCTGATATGGCCAGGGATAGGCTTTGTCCAGCTCTTTCTGAATGTTTTAGGAAAGGATGGAAGGCTGAGTCGACCTTGAGCCTGGTGAGATTCGAACTGCAGTTAATCGCAGGCAGCTGCACTCTAAGCACAGCACCCTACAGACTGAACCAACGCGGCTCTTATTAAGTGGGAAAACCCACTCCTTCTCCAGTTGCTGGGAATTGCCCTCCGTGATGATTCTGGTTTAGGTTGTAGGAAAACCAGACATCTGACTTTCTTAATGGCAATGGCCATCATAGTGCCTGACCGAGACATTTCAAAACACCTACAAGGACATTTGTGGGCTTCTCATTAAACACAGGTTTAGCTTTCTTTTGAAAGAGCATTAGACATACATACAGCAGGGGTTAGTGTTTTCTTGATGAGCACTTTGCTCCTGTCCGGTACTGTACAAGAGATTGATTTAAACTGAAGAAAACAGCCAGGTTCTTCCATCCAGCTGGTGCATTATAGCTTTTACCAACAAGACATTTCATGTGCCCATATTTTTTATGGCTTACTTGGTGAACAGAGGGTACATCATTTTGTTTAACTTAGTGGCCTATCTGCAGGATCCTTCTGGAATTGTAGGTTACAAGTCTGTTACTGCCCCAAAGATGCTTTTTCAGGAGGCAACTGGACTTCCTTGCTTTTCTTTGAAGACGGTTTGCTTCTCATCCAAGAAGCTTCTTCAGCTTTGACTGGATGGTGGGGAATGGAAGGATTTATATTTCTTGCAGGCAGCTGGTCATTTGCATTCTTTTAGAGAGTTGTTGAGGCTCCTTGGATGTTTATCTGTGTCCTCAGCATCACCTGAGTAGTGCAAATGTTTGTGGAGCCTTCTTGACTGTAGGATGTTTTCTGCCCTATGTCCCTTCACTGTTGGAGACAGTGGGGCAGGCTGTTGGGGACGAGTCTGTGTTGTCTGCATCTCAAACTGAAGTGCAAATGGTTCCTATAGTCTGCAATATTTTTGAAATCTGATCATACACCATTCAAAGGGTGTTCATCCCAAAGTGCATAGCGAAACGTCTATGGAGATTCTCAGTCATCCAGGTCATGTCAATCATGACTTGGATGACTGAGGATCTCCATAGAAAAGTCTGGTACTGAATTTGTTGCCTCTACAACACAACAGCAATTGAGACTAGAGTTCACTTCTTATCACCCATTGCCCCCAACTTATCACCCATTGTCCCCAACTTCACCTTACACTTTTCCTCCATGCTTGAGACCTGTCAGCCAGGCTAACTTTGTAAATAGGTTTAGTCCTGCTTCAGAAAAGCAGTGGACCCATATTCAGAAGCAACCCAGCTAATAGATCGTAAGCACAGAACACATTTGTTCCTTTTACCATTTGCCCAGGCCACTTCCCACATGGCAAAAGATGCTGTCCCGGGACCCGCTCACATTTTCCCCACCCCATGCCAGGAAGAATGATCTGTGGTTCTCACAGGCAGAAATGCTTGGTTGGAGATGAAGCAAATCCACAAAATTCATCTGTCATTTTTCTTAATTTGTCTTCCATAAAATTTTTGGGACTACATGAGACCTCTGCCTCACCACTGTAACAGAATAGCTCATAAATCAAAGCAGAAAATTTTATGTTGGCATCCTTTTCATCCAGCTCAAGGAATTATGAAGAGTATTTTAATGTGACCATCTGGCTATGCCTCATGGGCCTATTTTTTTTTATACTAAACAGGGATTCATCTGGAAAAGTCCAAGCAAGAGCCTCCCAATTTCAGTAAGAAGATTTCTTGAGAGACTTGTCCTCTTCTCATTTTTTATAGCTCTATGTGAGTTCAAGGATTGTTGCTGTGATTTATTTTTATTTTTTTTAGCAATATTTTTTATTTATTTTCTCAAAATCCAAAATACATTCAGTAATACACAATAATCAATTCAGTATACATATTATAATACATCCCCTCTTTTATATAAATTCAAAATACGTATACTTCCTTAACCACTACACATTCATTAATCTGAATCATTTATATAATAAAAAAGAAAAAGAAAAAGAAAAAAAAACCTCCCTCTCCCTCCCCCCCCCCCGGACTTCCCAGGATTGAGTACATGGTATAAGTCTCATAATAAGTATATTTCACCCCCATTTACATAATTATAAGTAAA
>JANHFQ010002649.1:106692-117114 GCA_032468035.1 Aparallactus werneri
CGTGCTAGTCATTTCCGACTCTAGGGGGCGGTGCTCATCTCCATTTCAAAGCCAAAGAGCCAGCGCTGTCCGAAGACGTGTTCATGTGGCTGACATGACTAAACACCAAAGGTGCACAGAGCGCTGTTACTGCATCCTTAATAATCCTCTTAGGCATAAGTAACGGCAAAATAAAACAAAATAAAACTTTATTAGTCTATATATATATATTCCATGGGGCTGGGTGGGTAAGGATGAGAAAAGAGGGACTGGAAAACAAGTGATCTAAGGTTAAGGATTTTGGAGTTGGATGAATAAAAAGAATTTTTTGATTTTGAAGCAGTATTAAGATATCAGAGCAAAGGAACAGAGAAAAATTTATAGTGCATCCAAAAGATAGACCTCCATTTTAGCTATGGTCCTGGGGGGGGGGTACGCAAAGGCTTGAAGAAATGTTAGGATTTAAATCTTAAGTCTTGGTGGTCCGTGGCCATGGCCCGTGGTCACAAAAGGTATTTAAAGGGATCGATGATGAAGAAAAGGTTGAGAACAGTTCTATTGTACATTTCCTCCCTTTCTCTCTTCTCTTTTCTACCAATTGTTCTACATTCTCCTCCCTCTGTAGTGCTGTTAGCTCTTGTTCTCTTTTGAGTGTTAAGGAGAACATAGCCACCATCTGAAATCTCCATTGGAATATTTCATGTCTGTTACCGGTAAGTGTAATTGTTAGAAGATTTAGAGAGGTACAGAATTTATTGATTTTGAAGCAGAGTTTCATGTCATCTCTTAATACCCCCAAATGCAGGGCTGTCAAACTCATGGACTGCGGGCCAGATGCGTCACACGCTGGCAATGCCCACTCCCGGTTTAGCTAAGGGGGGAAAAGTCATGATACGTCACCTGATGACAGTGTGATGATGTGAATTTGATACCCTTGTCCAAATTCTTGCCTGTCTTCAGTCATGTTTGAAAAGCTTTAGGTGGCAATTGTTCATCTGTCATCAGTTTTATTGCTACTCTGGGATATCCTGTGAGAAACTTAGAGTTCATGTAACTGAACCTTTTCTTCTGTTAATGATACAATCACCCGCCTATGAAGTACACACGTCCCTCACTTAAGTTTGAGATCTGGGGCTAGGAGACAGAGAGAGAAAGAGTCCAAAACAAACATTTCCAGTCCAAACAAAATGAAACCAGACATTATTTGGAAAACAAAGCAAGTTGTACCTACATTTAATGCTTGTGTTCAAACTCTTTGGAGCAGATGAATCAACAGCAGCTGAATTAACAACAACAAAAATGTTTATCTTCTCAATACAGTATTCCATTTTCAAATGCAGAAAAGAGAAATAAATAACTTGCTTACAACCAATAGGAAACAGAGGTTATTGAAGCCTGCATTCAATTAACATCGGGCTCTTAAGGAATTTTATTTCGATGTTTTGTTTATAAATTAACTGATGATAGCTTCTTTGTTGAATATGAGGTGAAAAAGTCTACTAGTGCAACTGTAAAAAAAGTGTAATAGTGAGATATAATTCATATCTCATATCATAATTCATATCAAGGAATAGTTGTGTGATTTGATTTTGCTTTTCTGTTTGAAGTGAACCCTGTTTCTCAATTTACCCAAGCCAAGCAATCTACCTGTAATGTTTCAGGCACATTATCAGCATACATTTTTGTTTTCAAAGTATCCTCCACATCTTTCCCCTTATTTCTTTGGCACTTTGTATACTATCTTTAAAGTGATACATGTTAAAACTGTTTCGGAAAGGGAAGAAATGACGCAGGCTAAATAGTTTGAATTTCTGCTGAAAAGCAAGAGCTTCTGTTTTAGCACAATACTGACTGGGAACAAATTTGTCTAAACTGTGGTTGCATACACTTCCAAATCGACCTTGCTACAAACATTATGCATATCCTTTTGAGCATGGTGAGCTTACCATGCTTGAATCTTGGTTGTTAGTAAAAAAAATTAAGGCTTTACAAAAAGCCTAATGGGAATTTAAAAAGGGGGCAGGCAAGCTTGAGTAATAAGAGGAATTTCCATAGTTCAGCAAATTTTACTCTAGTAATAATGGATATAGAATAGAGACAGTCCAGTCTTTAGGCAAGATGCATATTCTGCAGTTCTGTACAATACTAATTCAGAGCTATTTCCCTGCTAATATATTTTCATTTTACTTTAATTTATTAAAGACTAGCTTGGTACCTGTCTTCACCCGGGTAGTCTCGTAGAGTGCGGTCTGGTGGAGCCGGTCTATCCTCGTCCCACCGGCTCTGCCTGGCAAAGCTCCCCTGTCAGCCACAACTGCAGCACTCCCTCCCCCATCACCGGGGGCCATGGCACTCCCTCCCCCAGCGCTGGGGGCTATGGTGCTCCCTCCCCGGTTGCTGGCAGCTGCGGAGCTCCCTGCTAGCATGCTCAACCCCCACCGCTTCCTCTCGCTGCTGGGCCAGTGGCTCAAGGCGAGGCAAGGGAAGCATTGCACGTGGGTGAGGGCCTGCTCATCCCCTGCCACTTCCTCTTGCTGTCTGCATCCCCACTGGGCCGGCAGCAGGCGGGCATGTCTACTTCCTCTCCCTACCGGCGTCCCTGCTGGACTGGCAGCAGGCGGGCATTGTGGCACATGTGCGATGCATGGTGCATGCAGAGTTGTTGTTTGATTTTGTGGATGAAGGTCTGCACTTTGGCAGCTTTTTTCTGGAGCTCAGACACCCCCAAAACATTAGTGAGCCCTCCAGTTCTCTTCTCTGGAGGTCAAGCTAGGTCAAGTTTGGGCATGACTGGTGCGGGCATGTGGGAGCCTATGCAGCATATACAAACACATATTATTCTATCCTTTCTTTTTTATATGTCTACAGTGGCTAACAATAATAAGACCACTGAGTTAAAAAAAGTGAAAATAATGGGTTTTTTAAATTCACCTAAAAATTAAAGTAGATTTAATCAAATATAAATAATACATTGAAAATGTATAAACATGTTCATTCAGGATAAGACTTCAAACTATTGTCTTTAGTACCAATTTACCTAGCAGATGTAGAAAGATGTATGAAGGTGAACAGATGACAGCCTTTGCAGCTCAAAGGGAATATTTTCTTCTAATTAATTAATTAATTAATTAATTAATTAAAACAAAGTTATATGCAGCCTCCCAGAAAGTGGACCCTTGGGGTCCCCTCCAAAGGTGCTACCATAAATTAATCATGATTTCCATTTCCTGCTTTTGTACCACAAGATCATAGAGCAGGGGAGTGCCAGAGCCGATTGTCAACATCTTCCATAAAATATTAGGAATTTCTTCTTTTAGTTTTGAAGAGATCTATATTTCTTCAGAAATAAATGGTTATCAGTGTATGTAGGGTCTAATGTATAGAATCCCCTTTTCTTTCTTTTATTAGACATGCCACCTATCCTTTCTTTTATACAGCCGAGAAGGTTCCCTGGAGGAAGGAGTGGAGAGCATTCTTTTCAAGGGGGCGACCTGGTTATTTGCAAATGGTTTTCTTTTATTTGTAAGCTGCCAGGGGGTGTCAAGGTATTGGATGGCCTTGAACCTTGATTACATAAATAAATAAGAATTGGGATTCTCCTGACAGGGCAAGGCTTTGTTTTGACAGGAGAAGAAAAACAGAAGAAGTGTCAAATACAGGTTATAGAATTCACACCTCCCGATGCTGCTAAAGCCAGATTGGTTCTCCCCCCTTCCATCAGAGTTGGCATCCAACCCTAAGCAACTTCTGTGGCTCTTTGTTTTAGAGAATGCTATACTGCAGGGTATTCTTCTTCTCTTGGAAGCAAAGACCACTATCATTTCTTTTCTCTTATAATATAGGACAGTCCATACAGATCAAGAAAAGAACATGTGTAGTTTCTAAAATCATGAGAAATGCAACCAAGCTAGAAGAAAAATGTCTTCGTAATCCAAAGCATATCTATACATAAGTAAATATATATTTTTCTGCATGATTGTAGTCCACAAAACAAACAGAACGCCCATGGAGACAATGTATTATTAATATGCTGTTTTGCTCATACCCCTCAGAGATCTACATAGGATTATGAAAAAGAAATCACGTTTCTGTATGCTACCTAACCTTTTTCTTGTAGAGATTTTGCTTAGTGACCCACCTAACATATTTGAATGCAATGTTAGATTCTCCAGAATAACTCAGAACTGGATTGCAATGTTTGAAATATTAAGTTGAAAGAAATTAGGGGAGCGATGAAGAAATCAGCTTTGAAATCTCACTGGGTCTGGAAATAAACCCTAAGCATTTTACCTCCTGGAATCTCTTCTCTGGAATGGAAAGTATGAGGACAGATACTGGGATTCTTGTCGTCTCTGGATTAGACTAGTGCAGTAATGCAAGGACTTGGGATGCCCTTGGAAACCATCCCAAAAGCTTTAGCTTGCACAGAATGCAGCAGTCCATGTTCACCTGTTATACTGCTTCTGCATGACCTATAATAGATGGGACTATGTTTCTGTTTCTGTTTGCTATCTTTTAAGCTCTGAATCAGGGCTGCCAAACTCACGGCCCACGGGCCGGATGCATCACACACTGGCCATGCCCATGCCAAGATTAGTGAAGGGAGAAAAAGTTGCGATAAGTCATGTGACAACACAAATTTGACACCCTTGCTCTACATGGTTTGGTGTCTAGCTATCTTTATCAGCTAGATTCTGTCTAACAGATCCAGACTGCCAGGGAATATCTAATAGAAGTCCCTGTAGGTGTAATGGGATCACATGCATTGTCTGGGGCAAATCCTCTCCCATAGAACAGCCTGCTCCCATCCATAAGGGAAGCCTTGAGAATGACTACAGAGTCATGGGGCATATAGAACTAGACTAATAAACTAATAAAACTATGTATGTATGTATGTATGTATGTATGTATGTATGTATGTATGTATCCTGCCTTTATTATTTTCATGAATAACTCAAGGCAGAGAACATATCCAACACACCTTTTTCCTATTTTTCTCACAACAAAACCCTGTGAGGTGGATTGCACATAAAGAGAGTGCCTGGCCCAAAGTCATCCAGCTGACTTCCATAGCTAAGGAGGGACTTGAACTCACTGTCTCTTACTTTTTAGCTTGGTGCTTTAACCACTAGAACAAACTGGCTTTCTGTACCAGTTGTACCATTAATTAGAATTTATTTTATATGTTATTAATACTTATCTTCTAGAGAAAACTACAATTGAGACAGTAGATAAACTGCTTAAATAAATATAATAATGCTGAAATGCTGAAGGTTATAAAGTACTCTTGAATTAATTTCCCCATTTTCTTGTTGTCTTTTATTCTACTTCATGCAGGTATACTGAGAGCAAGCTACTCAACGTAGCAGAGAATGTAGCAAGTATGAATTACAAATTCAACTTTAATATACTTTCTGATAGTTCAGATCTGTTTATACATTGATGAACCTACCTGGGGGGGAAGCTCGGCTCTTTTGCTTTGAGTCATCAAAGCTTCTTTGCTTTGAATTTTAAAGGTTACTTCAAACAGAAAGCAAAAATGTGGAAATCGTTGGTATGACATCACTCTTTTCAAAAATAGTGGTCCAAAGTATAAAAAAATTCAGTTCAGCTTTCTGTATGGTTCTTCTTTAAGAGGAATTGTTTGATTTGCTATTGCCAAGCTGAAACAGCAGACAATTTCCATATCCCTTCTGGTGCTTTTATAATATTCAAGACCAGGGCTGTCAAATTCCCAGCCCGTGGGCTGGATGCATTATGCGCTGGCCACGCTCACACCTGGTTTAACAAAGGCGGGGGGGGGGGAGTCCCGAGATGCCATGTGACGCCTCCATGAAGATGTGAGTTGGACACCCCTGTTCAAGACCGTATAAAACCTGAGATATAAAAAAATAAAAGCAAGACTACAAGAAAATCTCAAGTCCAAGATCTCAGACTAGCATAGCATTGGGACTCTTACCTGGGAAGTTGAAGAACAAAAATGTCACAAGAATAAGGGTAAAATATAAGGCTATCATGCTCCTTTTAATCCTCAACTTATAACAGTTCATTTAGTGACTGTTAAGGATGGAAATCCTGTTAGAGTCAATGAGGATTGCTTTATAGCCAATAATTAAAATGCTTGATGCTTGTATTGTAAAAATGTAAACTATTTATTTACAGAAACAATAAAACATTATTAATAACTAACACTGACTACATTGGTTTATTCCCATAAATGTACAGGCAGACATGCAGACATGCATGTCTGCTCTGGTCAGAACCTGAGGAGAGCAAGGACACAAGATGGAGGATAGAGGAGTATTTACAGGAGAGGAAAATTCCTCCCCTTTCTATAACAGTTTTGGCGGGAAGTCTAGGTACTTCCCTTATGTCCGGTTACATGCACAGCCAGGCTCAGCATATGTTAACAATTGTTTAAGTGATTGTTCAAAGTTACAACAGCACTGAAAAAAGTGACTAATGACTGTTACAACCATTGCAGTGTCCCAGGGTCCATGTGAACACCTTCTGTAACTTTCTGACAAAGTCAATGCAGAAGTCAAACTCACTTAACAACCATGTTACTAACGTGACAACTGCAATGATTTACTTAGCAACTGTGGCAAGAAAGGTCATAAAATGGGGCAAAATTCACTTAACAAATGTCTCACTTAGCAACAGAAATCTTGGGCTCAATTGTGTTCATAAGTGAAGGCCTACTTGTATCTTAAAGGACAAAAACAGAAAGGTTAGGTTAGCTCAGGCTAAACCTTTCACAAACTCCCTAGGAAGCGGGCATTGAACAGATTACAGATTTTGTCCAAGATACCATAGAACTCGTTTTAAATTTTTTTAGAAAAATTGTTGGAAGTGATCTTTTAAAAAATGATATTAAGACATTTGGGTTTGAGAAAGATCTATGTTGCACACTTTTAGTTAAATTAAATCCACCCTTAACTACAATTGTCAGATGACGGAGGAGAAAAGATATTTCATGTAGCAAATACCTTTGACGGCGAGCAGTTTTCTGTAATGCACAGCCATGTGATCTTGAACAATGTACTGGTTTGAGAGCTTGCAAGAAGAACTTGGAGAAAAGGCTGAGGAAATTTAAAAAAAATGGCTCTAGTTAATGGATTTAAGTATCTGACACATCAATTTCTGAAGAATTCTTACACTTCTAGAGAAATGCATTTTCTGATTGATATCTGAAGGAAAGGAAGTGGTATTTCAGTGTGGCTTCTTCTTCTTCTTGTACCATTTTAGCATATAGTAATAAATAAATGAATAGAAATAAATAATGAATGAAATCTTTGTATGTATGCTTATTAAATCTGCATTTCTTTGTATGCTACCTCTTATATATAGTTCTTAAAGAATATTATAGGTTTACTCTTCCAATACAATCTCCATTTGAAAAGATTTAAAAGCTGATGATTTTTTACCTCAGGAGCTAAGAAGTAGAAAAAAGATTATGGATGTCCATTTTTCTAAGAATACAAACTCCAAGCTAGTTGTTGTTTTTTTTAAATTAGTCTTTCCCCTCTCCTCCAAACTGTTATTTTAGTCGGTATGAAGGAGGGTACATGAATGCAAAACATTGAGGAATATGGAATCATTGTTTATATTTCTGTTCTTGCTTTCCAAACTTAACACTTGGTTAAATATTCATCTTATGCACTATCATCATTTGATAAAAATTATTCTGGTGGAAACAAAGTCTCAAAATGACTGAAAACAAGAGAAAAGACAGCTGTAAAACTTATTTTAAAAATTTAAGGCCAGTTGCTGAAAAGCAAGTGAAATGTGTTATTTTCTTCCCACTTTACGTGCATGGATGAGTTTGATTTTCAAATCTGTTTCAATTGAGCTCCAAGATCAAAGTGCAACAATATCAAGTCTCACCATCCAGCGCTGACCCACTGAAAGTGGCCTCCATAGTAGAACATGGAAGACCTCATTTCTGAAAGACAGACACACAAAAAAGCTAAACTGGAGTTTACTAAACTGCAAGTTGACAAGCCCTTCTGGGAGAATGTCCTTGGAACAGATGAAACAAAATTACAGCTTTTTGGTAAGTCACAACAACTCAATGTTCACAGACAAAGAAAAAATCCTTTTAAAGAAAAGAGCACCAGCCCTACTGTGAAAAATTGGGAAAGTTCCCTAATATTATGGCACTATTTTGTTGTCTCCAATACTAAATGCATTGAATCTAGATAGGGCACAATAAAATCAAAACATATCAAGGCATTCTGGAACTAAATTTCCTGACAGTTAGAATTAACAATTAATCAGTGTGACAACTTGCCTCCAGAAGTTGTGAATGCTCCAAAACTGGAAGATTTTAAGAAGAGATTGGACGTCCTTTTGTCTGAAATGGTATAGAGTTTCTTGCCTAAGCAAGGGGTGGGACTAGAAGACCTCGAAGATCCCTTCCAAGTCACAGGTCCTAGGTCCTCCAGCAGTATGACCCAAAGGTACATCTAAAAGAACCCAAGAATGGTTTTAAATCAAATACTGGACTGTTCTGAAGTGGCCTGCTATGACTCCTGTACAATAGAACATCTATAGAAGGAGCTGAAACTCACAATTGGGAGAAATAACCCATCAAACCTAAGTCAACTGCTACAGAGTAGGACAAATTGCTGTTGAGAAGTATAAAAGCCTTATTTAGAGCTACAGAAAGCTCTTGATTGCTGTTATTGCCTCAAAAGAATATGTTACAAAACATTAGGTTGGGGTACCAATAATTACAGTATGTCCATGCCATATTTATTTCTTTAATTATTTGCAAGACGAAGCTTTCCAATAGCTATACCTAAACTATTGAACATCTGCTCAGGAAACTAAGTTTGCACGTTTTCTTTTGGATTTTTCCAGTGATGAAATCAAGCATATTTAGGAAGGCATTTTTTCCAGATAAAATGTAAATTGTATTGGATTTTTTTAAGCAACTGCAGCAAACCTTTTAGGTTAGATGCACACTTGGAATGTATAGGTATATTCAGAAAATAATTCCTATGTGGGAAATTGAACATAAGAGGCAGTTTTCAATATTAATAACAGATTTATTGCAAATAAAATATACACTGAAAAAAATATTTTTAACCTTTCCTAGAAAGCATTTAGTAAGCTAGTAAGATTTTGCTCTCCCAAATGTACGCAATTCTTACACAGTATGCTAAGAATCTAGATAAGTGATTTTAATTATTTCAAATAGGGGAAGCCTAATTGTTATCAAGAATAACAAAGAAATTGGTTTTCCCCTCCCGCTTTTACACTCTATAAAATACATCTGGTAAAATATCTCTCTGTTTACTTCTCAGCTTTTCTATGAGCAGAGCAATTTTCCACTGTGGTTTGTTTTCCAACTGTGACACAGAAGTTTCGTGGCTGGTTTTCTGCAGGTAGATAACACTGATTTCAAACAAAAAATACAGGTAGGTAAGAAATCTGAAGATGCTCTTCCTCTACCCTGATTTACATTGTTTATACCAGTTGAAGCTTGTCTTTGCAGTTGAAAGCTAGATAAGTGATTGATTGGTAAATCCATTGCATTCTATGAGAGGCAATTTTAATTATCATGTTAATCTCTATATTTTAATAACAGCATTAGAGAAGGAGAAAGCAACCTTAATGAAAGTTTAATAAATGATAGGCACTCAGTGTCACGTTGGCCTGTTTTGTAACTTAAAGGCAAAATATTAATCATATTGTGAAGGCAGTTTCTATATTCATCCAGTGACACCAGGATTTTAAGTGTGCAAAAGTTCTTGCAAGGTAAAATATACAATTAGCTAATGCAGAACACCAGAAATAGATGTCATATATGGAATCCTGGAACTCTTGGGTCCTCATGAAATCAAGTACTAGAATAACAGTTTTATAAGCTGTTATTAAATGCTTTGTGCAAGGGCAGAAATCCAAGGTTTATCCCTGACTCTGGACATCTATATAAGCTACCTATGGAAACTTTGTCTAAATTATCTGGACGGATTTAGTTTTGGATTTTGTTTCTCTTGATGCAGTCATTATGTCTTGATGGTCATAGCAAACACTCTTTTCCAACGACCCAAGAGGCAACTCTACACATGGACAACACTAGACAGTCAACACAGAAATCAGATTGAGTATGTGCATTGCAGCCAAAGATGGAGAAGCTCTATACAGTCAGTAAAAACAAAACTAGGAGCTGACTGTGGCTCAGATCATGAGCTTCTCGTTGCAAAATTTAGGCTTAAATAGAAGAAAGTTGGGAAAAGCACTTGGCCACTCAGGTATTAACTAAATCATATTCCTGTTGAATATACAGTAGAGGTGACAGATTTAACGAATTAGATGTGATAGACAGAGTGCCTGAAGAACTATGGATGGAGCTTTCCAACATTGTACAAGAGGTAGCAACTAAAACCATCCCAAAGAAAAAGAAATGTAAGAAAGCAAAATGGCTGTCTGAGG
>JANHFQ010002651.1:122622-135264 GCA_032468035.1 Aparallactus werneri
GTGTGGATGATTTTGCGATCCAACCACAGGAACGGAGAGCCGAGCTGCAACCTGTTGGGAAGAAGCCACCAGTTGAGGTTCTCCTGGGTATCCTTGTCCAGGGTCAGAGGTCGAGAGTGACGGTTGGCGATGTGCTCCTGAAGGGGAAGGAGCAGCTGAATCGACTTTGACCGGAACCTCACCCAGGGGATGATATCGAAGCACAACACCATCATGCCCAGGAGCTTGTTCACCAGGAGGCAGCATGCACACTGGTGGCTAGGGTCCGGATCTTCTCCTGCCTCTCTGGAGACAGAAACACCATCCCACTGAGGTGTCTATCACTAGATGGCCTGGGCAGGATAGACTGGGCGGGGGAGAGGAAGCTCTTCTCCCAATTCACCAGGAATCCCAGCTCACGAAGCGAGGAGACGGTCAGATCAAGATGTTCGCGAGCCAAGAGGAGAGATGGGGCCTTGACTAAGATGTCATTCAAGTAAGGATACGCCGCCACTCTCCAGAGCCGGAGGGAGGTGATCGCCATCACCAACATTTTGGTGTAGACTTGCAGTACCGAGGTGAGGCCGAATGGGAGTGCCCGGAACTGGAAGTGCTCACCGTGGTAGCAGAACCATAAGAATCAGCGGTGCTGTTGCGAATGGGTACATGGAGATAGGCGTCTGCCACATCCAGGGAGGCCAGAGGAGACCCAGGATGGAACGGAGGGTCTCCATCTTGAACACTGGCCGGGTAGTGTCAGTTGACCCACTTGAGGTCTAGGATTGGGCAAGGCTTCCCCGACTTCTTCGGCATGGTGAAGAAGGGGGAGTAGATTCCGTGACCCCATTGGAGGAAGGGCACCCTCTCAATGGCCACGCAGAACAGAAGATGTTGGGTTGCCTGCAGGTTTAGCAGATGCTTGCCGCAGTCCTGCGGACGGAACACCTGCAGAAATCTTGGTCTTGGGGAGTGCCACAGTTCGAGAGTGTAGCCGAGTCTGACGGTCTCCCGGACCCATGCGTCCGAGGTAATGGCCTCCCAGTGATCTGCGAAGAGCTGGAGGCGGCCCCCCACGGGGAGAGAGTCATTGCGGCTTGGTGGTACGCCTCTTAGGGAAAGGTCTGGTTGGCTGATGTTGCTGAGTACGCTGTCTCCTGGGCTGACAGGTTCTGCCGAACCCCAGTTGGGGCTGGGAGGAAGTGGAGGGTCAAAAGGGCTGAAAGAAGTGCCTGGAGCGTGTGCCAGGAAATGGTTTGGCACAAGGTATAGACGGGAGGGCCTTCCCTTTGTCCCTTAGTGTCAAGGAGAAAAGGAGACAGCTCTTTCCCAAACAGCTTGTCCCCCCGGAATGGAAGGTTGATCATCTTCACCTGAGCTGAAGAGTCCACATCCCAATTGTGGACCCACGTGGTCCATCAAATGGCCACCGTTGAAACCATGGACCTTGCGAAAACCTGGAGAGCATCATCGGTGGCATCTGCCGCGTAGGCGGCCGCATTGGCGATTTTACAAAGGTCCGTCACAATCCTGAAACTGATCCATGCCTGGAAAACAAAAAGGGTGAGGGTCAGAAACTGAAGGCTTCTGTGTCACGCCCCACCTTGGAGAAGGGGGGGACTCAGATAATGGTATATGGGTGCAACAACCAGCGTACTCCAAAAGCTAGGAGTAGCGGCCAACCAGCGCCCTCTACAGGAGGGGAACTGGGACTCAACCCCAGCGAGGGGGAGCGCACTGGCCACACATGCACATCATGGGGGTCTCCGAAGAGGTCCGTGTGGCAGTGGCAAGCCTCAACCTCATTATCCCAATGGCTTTTGTGCCTAAGGCAGGGCTAGAATGCGTAAATTTCCTGGTTTCTCGCCTGATGCTTTAACCACTACACCAAACTGGATCTCATCTTGCACACTTACACATAGAATGTAGGATGTATTTATCTAGAAATTGAAATGACATCTGTCACAGAAGGCTGCAAAAGACCAAAGGGATGATGAAAATTGACCATGCTGCCTTCCATGAATAGAATGGAGGAGGAAAAGGCAAACCCATTACTAGATAGAACCCACTTGTTTCCATCTGACTCTGGTGTTTCATATATCTTTTCTTGGCTAATCAAATGAGAATCCTAAAGAAAAGTCTATGGAGAGGATTTTTTAAAGATCAAACACAGTACCTCTCTTATACTGATAAATTCTATGTTTAGTGTTGATTACTTATGGATTTAATTAAAACCATGGTTATTTACAATGCCACAATAATTATAATACTACAATTTCTCCATTTTTATATTACATATTGCCATGTCTCTTAAAGTTTTATTTAAGGCACTGTTGCCATGTCTCTTAAACTGTATTTAAGGCACTGTTATTGTATTTATTAGGCATATCTCCTTTATTAGTTTTAAAGTAGTTTTATAGATTGCTGAAAGGAGTCACTGAATACAAAATGAGCCAATATTACCTTTGGTTCCCCTATCTACAACCATACCACTGACAGTTTCTGGTGTTTTGGTCAAAATGGTAAAACCAACATGTGCCACCATGATGCACATATAAAAGGGGCAGAGTTTTAATTACAACAATGCAGCTTTTTTATCATTTATCCACTTCTCCTATTAAAGGAGATATGCCTAATAAATATAATAACAGTGCCTTATGTACAGTTGCCCGGACATTGGAGATGCTTTGAATTCCAACTACAGTAAGAATTCCAACTACAGTAAGAATTCTGACACGTCTGTACAAAATTTACTAGCTCCTTACCCTGAAGTTATTTATCTATCAAATTTTTGAGAAAAAAATACTTTAAACGTATTTAAACGTATTATTTTTGTAACATCTCAAAAGTAATGTAAACATGGACAAGAACTATGAATAAAAAACCCCAACAAATATGGATGAGAAATGGATTCAACTACCTCACATTAAAGTGAAATGAGCCTCTCGAGAGATGATGGAATGCTTTCAGGCTTCTACGTGTATTTTTAAAGGGATATTTTAAAAAATCAAACCAACCTTTCAAGGTGATTCGGTGTCCAGTCCATTACTGCTGTTTTCCAATTTTCTTATACAGGTTCTGGTTAGCAGTAGAAGATCTGAAGAAGAGGCCCATCCGTGAGGTTCCTGTCAGAGTACAAGAAATCTGGCAAGAATTCCTTGCCCCTGGAGCACCCAGTGCCATTAATCTAGACTCAAAAAGTTATGACAAAACCACACAGAATGTGAAGGAACCAGGGCGATATACATTTGACGATGCTCAGGTTGGTAGAACTATTTGTACAGATATGTACCAGTGTCTTAATGCCTTGATGGAGAAATAGAGCTGTGAAAAACTGTTCCGGCTTTACCATTCCTTTTCTAATATATTCCAGATCTGTATTTAATAAAGAGCACTATATGCATGCAATATGCTAGAAATTCAGCTTAAATTCTGTTTTAATAACTTACCCACCAATTAAAAATAGGCTTCTGCCAATAAAGCCTAGATATACCATATTTTTCAGACTATAAGACACTCTGGACTATAAGACACACATTAGCTTTAGAAGAGGAAAACAAGAAAAAAAACCCTGCCTCTGCCTCCATGGTCTGTTTGCCACCACTGCGGCCCATTCATTGCTGCCCGTTTGCTGTTGCTGCAGTCTGTTCACCATTGCCATGGCCTGTTCGCCATGGTCCATTTGCCATGACCCGTTTGCTGCGGCCCATTTGCTGCGGCCCATTCTCTGTGGCCTGTTTGCCACTGCTGTGGCCTGTTCGCTGCCGCCATCACCTGTTCACCACCACTGTGGCCCATTTGCTGTGGCCCGTTCGCAGCTGATCGCCACAAACATGCGGTGGCAATAGGTTGCTGTATTGGATTTTTTTGCCTCCCTTCTCCTGAGGGACTCAGGGCGGTTTACAGAATTAAAACACACAATACAAAAGTTAAAATAAAATTAAACCTAATAATTGTCCAATAAATATAATTAAAATTTAAGTGTGGGAAAAAACAGTTAAGAATTAAAAAAATTAAAACAATTTAAAAGAGCCGACATGGCTTACCCCAATCTACTTGCTCAAAAAGCCACATCTTCAGGGCCCGGCGGAAAGAATGTAGGTCGGGGATCACCCTGTTAGGATCCACTCCTCATCATATTCAAGAATGAAAATAACTTTGAATTTCTTCAAAAGGAATCATTTATTGAATATAAATGGATAGTAGATAATCAAAGCAGGAACTGAAGAAGATATTTCAAGCAATAGAAAGTATAGGATAGAATCATCCCTCCCCACTCTACGTGATTGGATATTAGCCAGCAGTAAGTCAGTATACCTTTGCTTACACCAACAAAGGATGGAAACTTACTAAGACCATCCTCCCTAAGACATTCCATCAAGGGCTAGATACCACCCCCCTCCTTATTAGCACCAGGCCGTACCCAAGGACTAAAGCCAGGAAACGAAAGTGCAGGATATAGGAATTAGTGATAGATAGAAGAAACCACTCCCCCCAGTCTCCACAAGTATGGCAGATCACTTGCAGGGTTCTGACATACCCACAGCCCCGGAGGCAAGGTGTCCAGAGGGTAGGAGTTCCCACAGAGAAGGCTCTACCCCTGGGTGTCACCAGCCAACACTGTCTAGCCGAGGGCACCCCGAGGAGGCCAACTCTGTGGGAGCGAGTCAGACGATGGAAGGCTTTGGTGGCAGAAGGTGGTCCTGCAGGTACTCTGGTCCTAAGCCATGTAGGGCTTTAAAAGTTGTTATCAATACCTTGAATTTGACCCAGAAGACCACTGGAAGCCAATGCAGACCATGCAGGAGTGGTGTGAGATGGGAGTGCCGAGGTACCCCCATGACTACCCACGCGGATGCATTCTGCACCAGTTGAAGTCTCAGGGTGCTCCTCAAGGGCAGCCCCATGTAGAGAGCATTGCAGTAGTCCAATCTCGAGGTGATAAGGACATGAGTGGTGATCCCCATTGCCTAGAACAGATGATTGGTGCCACACCAACCCCCCACTGTAATATTCACTCTATAAGATGCACAGACATTTCCACCCACTTTGGGGGAGCATCTTATAGTCCGAAAAATATGGTAATTTCCCCGAATCAACAAAATTTTTGTCTAACAATAAAATTCCTTAATAAGCATGTAATGTACTGTGGTTTATAGGCTAACCAAGTTCATTTACACTCTAGAAATAACTCTGTAAGTAATGGAAATATAGTATAACTTTTCCTCTCTTGCAGCTACACACTGATCCTAAGCACCAAGTCAGCTCCTAAAGTTTTGGGAATAGCCACAGCACTACTCCAAACTGTAACTTTTAATGCAAAAGAAAGTAAAAGTATGAAGGCAGACTAGTGTTGTAGTAATGGAAACCCTGCCTCTTTTGTACATGTAATGAAGTTTGTGTCAAGATGCCACAGTGCTTTTTGTCACTTGCTTCCCTCATACCCTCTGAGAATCCCTCTGGCTAGGGAAGCATTTGATTAAATTGAAATAATTCAATTTAATTTAAAATAAACAACACTTTCCTTTTATCTTGAAAAAATCTCTCTTTAGCTTAACATTACATATGTCAGACCTGCCCTAATTCGATCCCTTAGGAAAGAAAGACCCTCGACTCCATTTGGTTGAATTAAACGGTTCTTTTACTAAAAAGATGTTGGTTACAATAAAATCAGGCTACCTCTGGGTTTCCCACATTCAAAGGATTCAGAAAGGTTTCCCTCATCTCAGCCCTCACCCAATGACCAGTCCATCTTCAGCCAATTGGAACTTGCCAAAGTGGTTTAAGAAGGCTGGGAAGTTTTGGGGGGTAATCAACATTCTTTCTCAGGGTGCCTGGCTTTGGATTTCAATGCAAACTGGTTCTGTGCTTCTCAGGCCCTTATCACCTCCCATTCCCCCATATCCGTTTCCCATCGAACACACACAGCTTTATTGCCCATCTATCCTCCCACCCATTCTAGTCTTTGATGGCAGGATGCCTGTGAGGTGCCCAGCTGAGCCTGGCAAACCTAACAATGTATTAATGTGCATTGAAACAAATTTACTACAAAAAATCAATTTTCATAGAAATATTCAAAATATTACATGTTATTGAGCTTTACAATAGCAAATTGTTCTGTGAATTATGATCTATTGCTTTGGATTTGGTATGTTTATTTGGCACTATAAAAATTTTTAGGCTATTCGACCCCAATATGTTATATACACAAGAAACTGATACAAGGAAAAGGTAGGACCTGACTTCAAAATATATGTAGTTTACTCACATAGTTTTCAAATACAAACTGAATAATTGTTTTATAGAAAGCAAGCTACTTAATTAATCCAAATCACCCTAAATCACTTTCACTAGAAGTTATTTATTTCCTCAAATGAATTGGAGAATCATACCCAAATTCAGTCTTCTTCAAGTGTATAAGCTAAATCAACTTAGTAGTGCATTTCCTAATTATAGTAGTTGAACGTTAGACAGCTGTCCAATGTCTTGAACTTTATTTTCAACTCACAGTAAATTGGCCAGAGACATTGGCTGCAGTTATCTGCATCTTACTGACAAGGCCCAGAAATGTAGGGTGACACAGATTATTTAAAAATGCATCTGAACTTTTCTACTTGCTAAAATCTATACAGAAAATGCTAATAATTTTTCATGCCACTAGATGGCTGTCTATATACGTATTTTCTATACCAGCTGCTTTGTTGGTCTCTGGTAGGTTTGCATTAGTGGAAGTGATTGGAAAGTGCAGTATTTCTCAAATTTGACAACTTTAAGATGTGTGAACTTCAACTCTTGGAATTCCTCAGCCAGCATGTCAAGTTGTCAACTTGTCAAGTTTGAGAAACACTGTTCTATCTTTGTTTTTTTTTTCCTGAGATACAGCTTTGTGTTTAAGACTGTGGGCTGATGTGAGCTGTGTGCTTGAGCACACTTGTTTTAGTAGCTGTGTTATATGAAAAAATATCAGCTGGCAGCTGTCTAAACAGAAGTGCTACTGTTTAAAAATGAAGAGGTCTTTTATGTACTTTTCATCCTGTTGCACCTTTAAAGATTGTAGAAATCCTCAAATGTTAACTTAGTGGGTGACTATTTGGAAGCAAGACTTTTCAGTAGCCATTTCCAAATTACACTATCATTTGTTATCTTTTCAGCACCAGGGAAATGTTTTAAAATATGTCACTCATTTAAGGCTTTTTATCTTTATCCTGCTGTTGAGTCTTCCATTTTATTATATGATAATTTTTATCTTTTAACCTCTGTTTCTGTAACTGGGTTATTATTTTATTTATTTTATAATTATACAAAACTCTGTATACTTACTCATTTCAGAGATTTCAAGAAATTTACCATACAATGACATTAAAAAGAGACCCAGGGAACTAGAAACCCAAATGTACCAGCATCCAAAACCTCTTCATTCACTTGAAAAAGGCTAAAGTTTTATTTTGGGAGGGGGGGACATGAAGCAAGTACTTTGAGGTCAGCCAAAGAGAGGATAACTTTGTTTCCTTCAGCCCACATGGGTTGAGAACCTTTGGTGTCCCTCTGTGGGGATAACCACCAGGGACATGTGGTTGAGAAAAATGCCCTCCTGTCACGGATTATTAATTTTTGATTTATATGAAATTTGATTTATATTTTTATGCTGTGTATCACTCAGGATAACGTTAGCTGTAAGACAAGAAAGAAAGAAAGAAATGTTTTTATAAGCCAAATGAACAGTGTTTGTTTTATTTATTTATAAATTTTATAGACCACCCATCTTTCCTCACAATAATTCCAGGTGGCTTACAATTATAAAGCTATATAAATTAAAAACATAAATAAGCTAATATAAAGTCCAAAAGGCTACTGTTGCTAGCCATGTCCTCACCTTCCTGAGCAGTGAAAAGTTCTAGGAACAAAGACTCTTCACCTCTATTAGAAGAGGCTTGTTTGTAATATTTGGTTTATTGATAAGTGAAACACAGAACATTGAAAGCCTCTAACAGCTCAGTGTCTGCAATAGGGTTGCCCAAGAGAGGTTTCTGATTAGCCAACTTCCAATCAAATTTCTGCTCTGACTTGGTCTTCTGTGTCACATTGTGTTGTCTCTCCGTCTGCTTTCAAAAAGCACTCACTTCCCTCCTTATCTTTGCTTGCGAAGGATTCATTTGCCCCTCCCATATAGTTCCTGTAGACATAACAAAGATTTCAACAAAAATGTTCAGTGTTATTAACCTTTCCTTCACAATGCAATATGGCATCAGACCAAACTGATTGTGATGATCCCAAACTCAGTGATCTGGCAAGAATCTCTTTTGTTTGTAGATTTTCTTTAAACAATCATTATTTTGAGAATACCACAGAGCCAAATTTCTGGGCATCCTGACATTTTTGCACTAAATTTTACACCAGTGTAAAATTGCCTAATTCATGCAAATTAGATAAATGGCCATTCAAAGCCTCTTTTTTGCTGAAACAAAATCCTTGTAAACTAGCTTGTGCAGAAGACTCTCATAATGCTTGGATTGATGCCAATTCTTGCTAATTTCTTCCCATTGAAAACCCTAAAGTTTGCAACTTTATTAGAAATAATTTAGTAAGCGCTGTATTAACAGAACCAGATTTCTATGCTGCCCTAGGACTGAATTTCACATGTACATAATAATCCGCATTATTTTTCTTGTAACTTCCTTTTTTCTTTAAAAAAAATTACTTTCAAAAGATCAGATTTTAAAAGTGAAAAATTTTTCTATATTCTTTTACTTTAGGAGCACATCTACAAGTTGATGAAAAGTGATTCATATCCACGTTTTATACGATCCAGTGCCTATCAGGAATTACTGCAGGCCAAGAAGAAGGTATTATTCCACCTTTTCTGTGTATTTCCATTCTTTCAGCAGTGGTTCCCATCTATCGTACTTTCTTTCTTTGGGTGAATGAGCTGTATATCTGGTAGGTGAAGAGTTTAGTTCAATCTGAGCATCCCATAATGATGGTGGAATCCATGCCTATATTTATGTTGCATCTTTGCATGAGCAAATTAATTTCATGTTGACATTGACTTTGTATCATTCTAAAAAGAATTGTAGGACTATAACCTAGGAAAACAGATAGGAGCAGGTCAAAATGTTTTAGAAACATATATAAGTATAGTCAATGTAGTATGATTCTTATTTTGCAACAGATATAATTTGATTGTATAAAGCTACACACACTGAGTTTCTTTAATCTAAGTTTTTTGCAGTCAAAGATAAGTCCCACTAAGTTCAATCAGGACTCAATCCACATCTAATAAATGCACAAAACTTTAGAACGATAAATCCTTGGTTATTGGAAATTACGTTTTCTTAGTCTTGTTCAGGATCTGTGTCTGAAAAAAAAGAGTTCCAGTAAGATGGCCACTAAAATATCCTCAGAAAGGTAAACAGTGACAGTAAGGAAGGAGAACACAATGAAAGAACAGACAGTGAGCTTAATGTTCCCAAAATATAGCAATAACAAATAATTTTAAATGTTTTTTTTAAATTTTACCACACGTACTCTTTACCCATACACATTTGTCTCTAACACTCTCAGTACTTGCTTTGTTTTCTCCACCCTCTCCTCTCCCCATTCATTCTTGGTGGGAGTTTTGGTCCACCAAAAGAAAGAAGAAAGAGTTGCCTTAATACTCAGCCATTTTCTTTTACCTTACCAACCTTCGTCTTGATCGAACTATTCTGCCTCACCAATGTAAAGACTTCTTGGAGTCAGCCAAATCAGTTTCATGTCTGACTCTTACTGCCTCTATCTCACATCCTGTTAGACATCTGGACAATAGGGCTAAAAGATGTAGACTGCAGAAACACAGACCAATAGGTGGCAGAGAGAAACCCTAAGGTTTTGCTGCCATCTAGAAATTATCTGGATTTTTGCAGCTCAGACTAAATAACCCTACCAGAAAGGTTACAGAAGCAAAATCAAACACAAAAGAACTGTCCAGAAGCAAACTTCAAAAACTCCAGATTGTTCTGCTTAATTCTAGATAACTGACTACTGTAATTCTAGTGATATAGCAAGGGTGGGTAATCTGAACCACCATCCCCACTCTACCTTTGATCTTCCTTTTTGAGAAGAAAACTCTGAAAATAGACTATGTAGTTTAGAAGAATCTGGGATTAGATTCTCTATCTTAAAATTCTTGTTCATGGACAGTTTCTGAACACAGCCAAACAAGCTGAGGCCTCCTTTTGATCTTCCCACAATATGTGTTAATGGAGAACTAAGACCTTCCGCAGTTGAGAAGTTTGAGGTTGGGAATATTTTGACTTCTTATATTTCTTCAAAATACATATTATTACTATGACAATTAATTTTGGAAGTCCACCGATGTCTTCTAGGGTGTTATGGCCACCATAGCAGATACAGGCTCTGTGTTACTAATTATTACTTTTACTGCTACTGGATGATCTAAACCCATCTACTGGGACACTCATTTGTGAAAGCCCCCTGAATAAATAGTGCAATGACATGGATGCATAGAGAGAATTTCCTTGGGATATGGAGAATAGGTATGCATGGATAGCCTGCTTCCACTGCACATCTGTCACACTAGATGGAGATCTTAAAATGAAGTTCAGTTATCCGGAGGATTTAGAGCTAATAATTATCAGATCTCTGGATTCAACATAATGTAGCTTATTTCAGATCCTTGTGTTGAATGTAAAAAGATCCAGTAGAAAAAAAATAATGCAGAAATAATAGAGAGCAGGTTTGTCAGCTATATGTAGAATTTAATGAATAATGCTTGCATAGGAATGATTTGTTGTGTCAGTCTGTAAAATTAGAAAGACAGAAGATAAGGAAACCAATTGTGCAAATTCATAATCCAGTTTTGTAGTTAGTTCATGTTCCTGCCCTTTAAAGGGTTAAAAGCAATGGGAAAATCAAGAAAAAAATGTAAACCATCCAAACAGCAAGTATGAGAAGGCCTTGACAAGGGTGTCAAAGCCTTGACACCTTGACAAGGGTGTCAAACTGGATTTCTTGGAGGGCCGGATCAGTATTGTAGTTGTCCTCCGTGGGCTGGCGGGGGGAGGGGGGGAAGATGAGATGGATGGCCGATGGGACGAATGCCTTCTGCAGTACCCTGCCAGCCAAAACAGGGGCATGAGGGGGCCGCAGGCCAATCATTTGCTATTTCCAGGCTGGTCCCGTGGGCCAGATTTAAGCACCCCACAGGCTAGATGCAGCCCACGGGCCTTGAGTTTGACATCCCTGACCTAGGGATACAATAAAAATAATTTCCTTCCAAAGCTTGTCTTGGCTCTGAGGACTAATAGCAATATAGTGGGGCATCTTATTGGGCCTGCAGCAGCAGACAAGAGAGTCAACCAACTCCCTGTACATCAGGGATCTGATCTGTTTAAAGCAATGCATCGCCTTAACATTTAATGGCATGTGGGCCTTGATAACTATTTAAAATCAACACTCCTCCTCGCTGTTGAGATACTATTAATGCAGTAAATGAATGGAAATCTTTCTTAAACAGAAGAGGACTAGTCTTCTTTTTAAAAAAAATAGTTTTTGTTTTTAGATTGTGTAAGTGGTCACGCAATTGGCAGAATGTTCAGAGCTCCTTGTCCTGTTTTAATTTCATGTTTTGTTTTGTATTATCCCAGTTTGATCGGCTTGGCAGTTAATTCTAAGCAAACCTCTGATCTTGTACGTCAGTGCTATTCTTCACCCAGTGAATCAGCACTGTCAAAGCTGACCCAGGCAGACATCCATGTAAGGAGTGGGGTGGGGGGGAGAGAATGGATGAAGCATGGGACAACTGCTCTGGTTCTCATGTGTGATTCTCTCTGCCCTGCCCCTTCCAGCTCCTCTGGGCTCCTCTGCATGCTTAAAACTACATTCAGGTGGGCGACCTATATACCTCTGTGCACTTGGACCTCTCTGTGTTAGGGGAAAATTGTGGGGGAAAATATATTTCCCCTTCTACTGCTATGAGCATTTCATCTTCTGCACTTGCTTTTGTGTTGTGGGTTTCTTTTTATGACTTTTCTGTTTTAGCAACCCATTGCTTCATTGTGCTTTTATTTTCATGGTTTTTTTTTTTTTGCTTCTTTTGCTTTTGTTTCCCCTTTATGTTTTTTTTTCTTTCACAAGTTGGGAAATACACTGGATCGCCGAACATCATTTGAGAAATTCACCCAGAATGTGGTAAGTTTATAACCTCGTGAGCCTTATGATTGACAGATTGTCCTCTGATATTATGTGAGTTTTGTTGATGCTAACCTCGAGCTACCAAGTCAGGCCCTGTTGGGAATAATTTAAACAGCAGGAGCAAAGAAGGGACCTCAACAATGCCACTTTGGTGCTGTGCTGTCCCAGAAACCTTTTCTTTTAAGAAGAGAGAGAATATGACAAGTAGAATGTTATTAGACTGGATCCATTTCACCCTACATTTTCTTATCAAAGCCACCTTTTTAAAAAAATTAGACTCATGTCTTTGGGTTTGTTTAACAATGTATGTGCCAATGCCTTTGGATTCACACTTTTCAACCTTTGTACCAGTTCAAACTAAAGCATTCAACACAGTGGTGGGATTCAAAAATTTCCACTACCTACTCTGTGGGCGTGGCTTGGTGGGCGTGGCTATGTGTTTGGCCAATCAGAGGTGGTATTTTCCGGGGTCAG
>JANHFQ010002657.1:52495-63065 GCA_032468035.1 Aparallactus werneri
GTTATTTTGATAGATATTATTGAGGAATGAAAGGAAGCACTAGTAAGAGTAGTGCAAAAACGGCATGCCAGTGAGAGGGACACGCCCAAAGATATAAAAAATGCTAGAACTTTGGATATGATAATGAAAGAAAACTGATGATTTTAGTAGAATGTACTGTATATAGAAAAAGTTTTAAATGAAAAGTAGTAAGATAAAGAAATTAATTTTGAAAAGTTTTGTAGAAAGAGATTTTGTACTTATCACTTTTCATATATATATATATATATATATATAATATATATATATATGAAATAGCAATGAAGATTTAAATTGAATATTTTGAGAGACTCCCTTAAAAAAATGTATTAAGACAGATGATAATTAAATAAGCGGTTATCGTCTGTAACCAAGAAATTGTAACTCAACACAACTCTGTTCAGACAAAAGATATATTTTATTGAAAAAACTAATAAAAATTTACAAAAAAAAATAAGTGCTTCATTTATGGTAAAATGATCCTCAAAAAATTCATCTGCCTAGTCCACTGAATCCATTTGAACTTTCTAGTCTTCCCACATGATCAACAATCTTTCAGGCAATAACCATCGAAACGTAATTTTGTATTTAATTAATGGCGATGTTAGCAATGTATATTGTCTTTGGTCTCTTATTCTTCTCGGGATCTGCTTCAATGTTATCACCTCCCTTTGTATATCAGTGGCACTTCTTTGGTTGTTATGTAGATTACATCTCTTGTTTTTTTAGTAAAGCGCACATGTATTTCTTCTGGAAGATTATGCCTCCTTGCATAACCAGAGTGGATTCTAAACACTTCGTCTATATCCCGCTGAACTTCCTGCTTATCTTTTTGTAAGGCTCCTGCTAGGAAGTCTACCATTAATTCTCCAAGGGTTTCATTTTTTTCTTCTGCAGTGTTCTGGAATCTCAGGAAATACGCAACTTTTTCCATGGCCAAAAATACTACTTCTTCTAAGTTTTTATTACATTGTGGATGCCTTTGTTCAAATTTCTCCAATTTCATTGACTCTTGAATTGTCTGGAGGACTGCTTGTATAGCTTGCATTGAGCCTGATTTTTCCATACTTGTGATGTTTTCCGTTGATCTCTGGCTCGATGGTGGGATTGTTATTGGAGATAATGTTGATGTCACTTTCTTTCCAAATGTTGTTGGGTTACTAGACATCTCTGACATGCAAATTATACTCCACCACAACAGCATGTACCATATAATTAAACAATTGTAAATTTCTCTAGGATTTTATAGATTCTTATTTCACTATTTAGAGCTAATTAAACAGAATTAATTTTCTAATATGTCTATACTATATATTACCAATCAGTGAAAAATTCAATTTATGTATATAAATATGCATATATTTTAAATCCTGTACAGTTAATCAGTTTAAACCCCTTCTGCGTCTTACCGATATCAACACCCAAGTATCTGTTTATGCAGCCTAATGATTTAAGAGTGAAGTGCCTTTGTAGTGATTTGGCAAATCTTTCATTTATATATTCGTTATGGCCAATATAAATTATATCGTCCACATAAACAAGGACCTTCTCATGTCCACTCTCAGACCTTCTGGTCAACAAGCATGGGTCAGCTGTTGAAACAGTGAAGACCATAGAATTTAGGATCTGAACAAGGCAATCATACCATAATTTTCCTGACTGGTTCAGACCATAGAGGCTTTTCTTGAGAAGCCAGGTATGTCCCTCTTGTTTCTGGAATCCTGGAGGGCCTCAGACATAGATTTCCACATCTAAGTCCGCACGGAGGTAGGCAGTCTGCGTGTCAAATTGAAAAACCTCCTCTTTTGAGTGCAGCTGCTATGGCCTTGATGCTTTTGGGCCTGAACGTAGGTGACTATGTGTCACCATACTCATCCAGAAAGCTGGGCATATCCTTGGGCCATGAGACGGGCCTTGTAGAGGAGATGGTTGTCTGGTGTGGGTTTGATTTTGTAAACCCACCTGGTTCCAATGGCCTTTTTCTGATTCGGGACCTCTGCTGGAACAAATACATTAAGCTCCTTGAGACTGTCCATCTCTCTCTGCATGGCTCGTCTCCACTTACTCTACTCTTCTTAAGGTAGCTGAAGAACATCAGAGTAAGTCTTTGGGGTGGTGATGATATGGTTTATTGAGGCAATATGCCCACTGTCAAATTTCTTGGGAGATACCCCCTTATTGGCACTCCTGGACTTTCATACAAGCTGCCACCCTCTGTCATTATCATTGCTGGTTGGAATGGAACTGGACCCCGCTGCTTGTAATTGAGATGCAGGAGCATCTGGAGCTGGAGAACCAGGAGTCGGTGGAGCCAGCAAGGCAGGTACATCTGGATGAGGCTGGTCCCTAGGCTGAGAAGCTTCAGACTTCTCCCTGAGGGTATATACATAGGCATACCTGCTATGATCATCCACTATTGTCAGAAAGTATTTATTTTTCCTCAATGAGGCCTCAAAGAGGCCTACCAGGTCAATATGGACTAACTGGTATATAGTGTTGAGCTTCTGGTAGACTGCTTTGAGATGGCTGCAGTCTGGACTTAGCCGTTTTGCACACTGACCATTCCAGAAATACCTTACAACCCTTTATATCTATTCCCTCAGCAAATTCCTGCATTTTGCTAACAACGGGAAAGCTGGCATGTCCCAACCTTCTGTGCAGGATGTGTGTGTTTTGTGTGCAAAGGTTTCCCAATGATGACACCCTTGATCGTGTTGATCCTGGGAACCTTATTTCCTTTGGTGGGACCATCAACCTTGGGGACATATTACCTTTGGATACTTTTGAGATGGGCATTGGGGTTTTCCTTTGGGGGATCTCTTTCTGTCCTTTACCCTCCTTTTTTCGATCTTAGCTCTGGCTTTGGGCGCCAGGTAGGGCAAGCCATTGATGACAGCAATATTGGCTACAACTTCCCTTTTGTAGCTGATATAACTCCCACCCCCTTTATGCACCAGTTCAAATCTATCATCCTCGCACAGTCTGACTCTGCTGAGGAGATTGCATTTGATATCAGGCACATACAAAATATCCTTTATGTTCCCTAGTTCAGGAATATAAATGGTGCCTTCCCCTGCCACATTTTTATTTATTTATTTTTAAAATTTATTGGCCACCCAACTCCCGCAGGACTCAGGGTAGCTTACAACAATAAAATAGCAATATGTATAGTTAAGATTAATAATTATACAATAAAAATATTAAAACACGTTGACTTCATTCCCGCGGCTACCAGTGACTCAGAGTTCACTGAAGTTTTGTTTTCTGTAGGCCATGTGTCTGCTGGCCCCAGAGTCCAAAATCCATAGGTCACATATCCATCAACTGGGCAGTCTTTTGGAAGTCTTATTTACAAAGTGTTGATTGAAGTCTCCTTTGCTCCTGCCCCTTCTATCACCTTTTCCTCTGGGCCAGGACTTAGCAGGGTTGATGTTGCGTTGCTGGGAGCAGTCTTGGTGATAGTGTACTTCAGAAGTTATAGCATCCAAGTACCATGTTGACAATTTTGTTGGTCTTATCTGAGTGGGCTGATCTCCTATTGGGTCTGTGGTCCCTTCTCTGTGGAGCGTTGGTCTTCAGCCTATGGTCCTCCTCCATCAGCCGGTTATATAAATAATTTAAAGTTAATTGCTCCCTGGTCAGCCCTTCGATAATCATGATGAATGCTGACCAGCTTGAATCAAGGGAGGCACATGCATAGAAGGGGCCACTGTGCTGCCACGGCCACAGGGATTGTAAAATGGGTAGCTGGCGTCAGTGGTTGTGCACAGGCAACCACTGTGCCCAGGGCAAGTAGCATGGCCAGCTGGACAACATGCCTGGCTTCTTGGGCCTGAGCAGTGATGTTTATTGTGCCCAGGGCCCATGGTGTTCTGGGTTGGCACGTGACTATGGGCGCGGCCATGTTTTTTGTTAGGGAGGCTGGAAGGGATACGGACGCCATTTTGTTTAAAGGATTGGTGGGCGGAAATGAAGCTGCCGTCATGTTCCTTAAGTCAAAGTTTGAAGTGGTGGGAAAATCTGAAGTAGCAGGAAAAATAGTTCCCAATATGTCCTGGGCAGTTGGATTGGCTTGGTTAATGGCTGCCGCCATTGTGGAGGTGACGGCTCTTGCCGTTACCACCGATGTTCTCGCAGCTGGTGCTATTTCGGCCACCATTGGTGCCGCTTCTGTCGGTCGGTCTCCATTGCCAACGTCCTTAGGAGTTCTGCAATTGCCGCCAAAGGGGTTCCTCCAGTCCCAATTGAATTGAGCATCCCTGTAACATGGCAGAGCGGAACTCGGCATCATTGAGGTGGCTCAATCTCAGGGCGGTTGACCCCATGACTGCTTCTGGGTCAACTGCTCTTCTTGTGCCAGTGCCACCTGCTATGGCATGGGTAAATGCAGCGGTAGACTGGAAACTAGGTACCGCCTCAGCTAATCGCTCAGTGGCTGCGGCCATTGCAGGGGAGATAGCTGCTGCTGCCATTGGCAAGTCACTGACTGCACCAAAGGTTGTGCAGCTACCTGATTGCCCACCTGGAAGAGCAGTTGGAGGCCTGCCCAGTCTGGTGAATGCTGGGCCGCGCGTTCCATGTTGGTTCCCTTAGCTCGGACAGGGGGCTTTGAAGTCTTCTTAGTCTTCTTCTGTCCAATTCCCATAGATAGTATCACTTAGTGACCCTTTGACCAGGATTGACCATTTCCTCTGCTACCAAATTGTCATAAAGGTGAAGAAGTGATTTCTTCTTCTTCTGAGGTGATGGTCTTGATGGCACTCCTGGTGAGGCAGGATACTTGCAATACGAAATTGTTTGTTGAAGATTAAGCAAAATAAAGAAGCTAGATTCAAATATATTGCCTACAGCTAATTATTTACAAGAATGCAGACATGCACTCTGCATGTCTGACCATAATGGTTTTACATCGTCCAAAGTGAAGAGCGCATGTGGGAGGGGGTTTATATATATGGGTGGAGAACACCTCCCACTTACTGTGCAGTTATGAGATGGCAAGTCTAGGCACCTCTCATACATGGTACACTGCATGTAGCCAGGCACAGCACTAGTCAGGAATTTCCTGACAAACAGGACCAGAGTTTTACTGTTTCAAGCTTTCAGACTCATGCCGGAGCCCATCTTCAGGGAACCCCTCTCTACTGGAATGCGTGCTTTGGGCTGTTCTGTGAGTTGTGTTTATGTGATACCTTCCTATTGGCTGATTGGTGTGTTGATGGCTGGCGACTGGCTGTCGTTTCCTTATGCTACCAAATCCTCAGCTCCTACGTATTTGATAAGCTGGTGGTAAATCAGCACTCCTGTTAACTAACAAGGGACCCATTTCCCAGGCTTCAATCATTTAACTCGGAAGAGTAAATCTCTGGTCCCGGTTACCAGACAGACAGCCAAAATTGATCTCACATCTAATAAATGTATTTGAAAAGGACTAGGAAACAGCTCCTACATCCTAGGAGGTAAGTAAAATCCTAAGTAGCAAATTGGTAAAACTAATACCACATACATAGCAATGTCATCACAACAATGTATACTTGTCTCCCATCATCTGATGGAATTCCCAGCATTTGCATTGTGACATCATCACACCCGTTTTATCCTTTGCCTTTCTGCAGACACATCTGAGTAACAGCTAAATGTTAATGGATTCTCCTTTCCATGTCACTTCTGAATAATTTTTAAGCAGTGTCTTTAGATTCCATGTCCAGGTCACTAAGTAGGGAGTGTAAGGAAAAATTATTCAAGGAAACTATATAAATATATATTGCAATTCCACTGCTAAGATTGTACAGCCAACTGCTGGAAGAAAAGGATCACTGTACACCTTTTGAATAACTTGTCTGAGAGGCTTTTCAAGCTGAAGTTTCAAATTTTCTGGAGTAGCAATAGCACTTAGATTTACATATAAATCACTTCACAATGTTTTACAGCACTCTGTAAGTGCTTTAGAGAGTCAGCATATTGCCCCCAACGATCTGGGTTCTCATTTTACCAACCTTGAAAGGATGGAAGACTGAGTCAACCTTGAGCCAGTCAGGATCAGGATCAAAGGAATCAATCTTCTGGCAATGTGAGCAAAATTAGCCTACAATACTGCATTCTAACCACTGTGCCACCATGGCTTTTCAGAATAATTAGGCATTGAATCACCATTATCAGTTCAAAAACTTAAATGCATGTAAACAAATTCTCATTTGTTTAATGGGTCACGCAAATTAATAGTTACTTGTGGGTTGCTGATTTTTTATGGAAAACTCAAAAGCACCACACTTGGTATCACCTTTTTCTTTTACAGATTCTGATGAATGTTTCTGAGCCACAGCACGACATTCAGGCATTTCTTCTGCGTTGTTGACAGTATTTTCCTAAAGAATTATAAATAAATAACTGCTGATTAAAGAGAACACTTCCCATTTAATACTGTTAAAACATTCTGGCAATTTGTTTTCTGCATCACTGCATTAACTCATACTATTTACTCAAAGATCCTCAGGACAAGGGATATGATTGGTATCTTTCTGTTTCAATGTCACTTGACACAGGTTACCAAGTAACTTCCTTTTCAAATGTAAGCAATTTTGGCTGTTTTTGGTTACAATAAATGAAGTGTTCTTTCTTTGTCCCCCCTCAATTTCAGACTTTCTGCATACCGTCATCTGGAGCAAGGTACAAAGCAAGATGGCTCTGTAAACAGTAATTGTAACCACAAGGATGTATTAGACCTTGCAAGTGAGCATGCGTACAGTTGAAATGGAGTAAGTTGACTCTTCTCTGTTTTTATTTATAAATAATAATTGCCATTCCATGCAGGGATATACAAAAATCCAGAAATGATACTGGTTGTAAAAAGGAAAACTACCTGTCATTAGCGATCATTATGTGCCCACAATACATATCACTTACAATGTATTTTAATGAATCACACAGTACCTTATTAATTTCTTGTTTGGCCTCTTCTTCCAAAATATGGCATTGTGTATCACTACCTATAAAAAACATTGTTTTTTAAAAAATGATTTCCAAAAGTATAGTCAAAAGGATGAAAACTTGTTTGCACCATTATCTCAAGCAAGCAAGGCCACAGTTTGAACTCTCTTATTTACCCTCTTCAATAGTAGGATTCCTTGTTGCTTCTGGAATGGAACTCTCTTCGTTCTGATCAGGTCTTTTTTTCTGTAACCAAAGAAGGAGAGAAGAAATGAGGATAAGGACTGCCTTCTTGGATTAGCCAGTTGACAATAGCCTTCCAGGTAGACCAGGGAGAATCCATAGTGTTCTGACCCAGGATACTCAGACTTCCCCCCCAGCCTTTGTCACCAACCTGGACTCAAGCATAGTTCTTAAACAGCAGTTTAATCATCAAAAACCAGCCAGAATGCAGTTACAGAAACTCTTTTTACAACCATAAAGAACGTTGTCTTCCACGCTCTTCCAAGCCAGCCACACCCCTTTTAAGTCCTCAGGGGTGTGTCCGCCCTATGGAACAGCTGTAACTCGTCTGCTTCCCTTGGCCTCACTCCATCTGCCTTTTTACACGGTCTCCTGTTTCGAGCGTCTTTTAAGGTCTCCTCCCCCTGGCTGCTCTCCTCAGCTAAAGGCTGTGGGTTGCTCTCGGGGGAGTCAGCCTCTGGCACACTGTCCTCCCCTGCTGGCATGCTTTCAACATCTGGCCCCTGTTCTTCCTCCGAGTCCGACTCAGCAATCAGTTGTGACTCTGGCCTTTGCTGGGTCACAACACTAAGGTAGGACCTTAGTGAATCATTTGGTCAGCAAAGGGCAGATATGTGATGCTGGGTACCATTAGCACTCCATTGGGTCCTGAGACACCCTGCGAAGCAGGAGCTGTGGGCTAGATAAAGACTCTAGAACTACTTCACATTGTCCCCCCCTCAGTCCCAATCCAAGGGTCAGAAGACATGTCTACCCACATTCTGTGTCACAGGATGCAGTCCATGTCAGTCCAAGCAGCAGTGATTTACACCTAGTTAGATGCCTCCATGTGGGGATACTGTTGTAGCAGTATTTGCTGCCCTGAAATATGGGATAGCAATGGAGAAGTTGTAGGATTTAACTCTATGAAAGCTTACCTTCCTTTCCATGTATCTATCTCTGACTAAACTACATTTTTCTCACTACATAATGCTTGAATTTCCCCCATCTTTGGCATCTTTTTGGAAGAGATAAAGTACAAATAGACCCCCTGGTTATCCCTGGCATGAGCTTCTATACCTAAAACAGGGAAATATTTATCCCAGATATGTTTTAGAAAATAGCCATGAAAAGAAGTTCTGAGTCAGAGCAGTGATAATATAAATACTGATTCTTTTTTTTTCCTCTGCGACATTCAGAAAAATCGCTTCCATTGTCCTCAAGTGGTTTTCCACCTTAGAAATGGCACTGTCCATTCCGTAAACAGGTTTTTTTCCTTTTTTTAGACTTTTTTATTATTTTATATAAACCAACATAGTCAAACATCAGACAGCAAGTCAAAACAGGTTACAAACAATATGTGTGCGTATATATCAAAAACATTTTCTACTTCACAGTCTGCCGCTATATCTATTGTAGATAAGGACAACATAGCAAGGAAGTTTGGAAGAAAACAACCCCATATGTTATTGTCTTTTGTTTTAAAGCAAAACCTAGGAAAATGCAATGCAAAAATACTCTACCTGAAGAAAACGTCTAAACCACGTGTTGAAATCACTTGCAGAGACAACAAAGATGCAGACCAAATCAGGAAGGATGACTATCACCTATATACAAAACTTAAAGGTACATCCTGGTCAGGGAATTGTTTGCTGCAATAAGCTACCACTTCGCTGAACCAGTAGCTAAATGCGCACATTGGGCCCAACAATTAGCTGATCAGCTGACTTTTGGGCTTAAGGTGATGCGTGTGCATCACTTTAGACCTGAAAATCAGCTGATTTAGCTACTGGTTCAGGTGAACCAGTAGCTAAATTTAACCGAACCAGTAGCTAAGTCAGCTGATTTTGGGGCTCAAAGTGATGCACGGGCAGCACGCGTGTGGCACGCGCGCATGTGCAAAATCCCCACACCAAGCAAACTGGTTGTTAAACTGGAAAAAACCCACCCCTGAATTGATGCAATATTAAAACTAACCAGTGGTGGGATTCAAAAAATTTCACTACATACTCTGTGGGTGTGGCTTGGTGGGTGTGGCTATGCTGTCAGCCAATCAGAGGTGGTATTTGCCTGGGTCGGCCAATCAGAGGTGGTATTTTCCAGTTCTCCAAATTATCGCTACCGGTTCTCGGAAACCTGTCAGAACTGGCTGAATCCCACCACTGAAACTAACCAAACTTAGCATGTTATGTCTTTAACTTACTTGTATTGTGTAAAACCAGGTAACAGGTTCTAGATCTATGATGCTCCCTTACTTTCAGTGTTGACCTGGCAGCTGTAAATATCCAAAAGCCGAATACAGCTAGTGCTTGAGCTATGACTGTAATGGAACCCGCCTATTATGGTCAAAAGTCAGGAGGGCCATTAAGTGAACTGTCTCACTTAACGACCCCAACCCCTGTTCTCCCCAATGCATTTGTTAAATGAACACATGTGTGTTAAGTGGAGCCTGGGGTGCTTTGTGTGAGGAAGGCCATGAGGAGCCTGGCACAAGCCCACTGCCTGTGGTCTCCCAAGGCCTTTCCCTATCCTTTGATAAAACCCATGCTCCACTTCCCACCCCTCCTTCCCATCCTCTGTCACCAATTTCTCAGTTACTTTTCGAAGATCTCCAGAGCTCAGAAGATTGGGCTGGGAAAGGAAGACAGGCCCGTCTGTTCCTGGGCTGCATGGCACAATCCTACAAGCAATCATCTTTTTTCTGAGGGAAAAATAATGCTGGCAAAACTCTTGGTTTCCTTA
The DNA here is from genome assembly GCA_032468035.1 of Aparallactus werneri. Taxonomy (NCBI): domain Eukaryota; kingdom Metazoa; phylum Chordata; class Lepidosauria; order Squamata; family Lamprophiidae; genus Aparallactus; species Aparallactus werneri. The sequence goes on from JANHFQ010002657.1 coordinate 62,402, forward strand.
CTAACGGTAGCTTTAGCTTTGCCAGCTTCACTCAGAAAAAGCCGGCCACCTGTGGGATTGTGTCACGTGGCCCAGCAATGGAGTGGTCTGTCCTCCTTCCCTCAGCTCTGGAGATCTTCAAAAAGGTGAGTGATCAGTGTTGGAGGATGGCAAGCAGCACCAACAGGGTAGCAAAGCAGGCCAATGCTTTTGGGGACCCAACGGTCCAGGATGGGGTCATGGAATATGGGGTGGGGGAGGGAATGCTGCATCTATGCAGTTCATTGTAAGTGTGCTGCATAGGGTGCTGCAATGGGTGCTGCAATGAACATAATTTTGGGATTGGGTCATAAGTACCTTTGGGGCGGGTCTGTTGTAAGATTGAACAGTCGCAAAGTGACTGGTTGTAAGTCGAGGACTTCCTGTACTGGATTGTTAATTTGATTAGCAGTCTAGCCTTTTAAAAACAACACACATAGTGATGCAACCACACCCATGAGTGTACTACTTTGACTCTGTACCCAAACTATGAACAGTTCGGATTAAAAAAAAAAAAATTACACTTTTCCATTGGAGTTTTGCAAAGATGACACTTATTGGAGATGATACAAATAATAATAATAATAATAATAATAATAATAATAATAATAATAATAATAATAATAATAATACTTAGACTTATATA